>JAIUJO010001145.1:112500-115000 GCA_023846275.1 Vanilla planifolia
TCTTCTTCTTCATCTTCCTCTTCTTTCTACTTCTTCTAATTTTTCTCCTTCTTTTCTTCTTCTCCTTCTTCTTCTTATTCCTCTTCTTGTCCTTCCCCTTCTTTATCTTCTTTTACTTCTTCTTTTCTTGTCTGTCTTCTACTTCTCCTTCTTCTTCTTCTTCTTATTCTCCTTATTTTTCTAATTCTTCTTCGTCTTCTTCTTCTTCCTCTTCCTCTCTTCTTCTTCTTCACTTCTTCTTGTTGTTGATCTTCTTCTCCTTCTCGTTCTTCTTCTTCTTCTTTCCATTCTTCTTCTACTTCTTTTTCTCCAACTTCTACTTGTTCTACTTCTTCCTCTTCTTCTTCTTATTCTTCTTCTTCTTCTTGTGCTTCCTCTTCTTCTTCTTTATCTTCTTCTTCTTCTTCTTCTTCTTCTTTAGCTTCTTCCTCTTCTTCTTCTTCTTCTTCTTCTTCTAATTCTTCTTCTTGTTATTCTTCTACTTCTTCTTCTTTCCATTCTTCTTCTTCAACTACAACTACTTCTTCTTATTCTTCTCCTTCTTCGTCTCCACCTTCTTCGTCATCTCCAACATCTTCTTCTTCTTCTTGTTCTCTGTCTTCTTCTTCTACTTCTTCTTGTTCTTTTTGTTCAACTTGTTTCTCTTCTTCTCTTTCTTCTTCTTCCTCTTCTTTTACTTCTTCTTCTTCTTCTTCATATACTTATTCTTCGTTTTCTTCTTCTTCTATTTCTTCTTCTTTTTCTTCTTCTTCTTGTAATTCTTCTTCTTCCTCTTCCTCTTCTTCCACTTCTCCCTTTTCCTCTTCTTCTTCTACTTCTTCTTCCTCATCTTCTTCTTCTTATTTTTCCACTTCTCCTTCTTCCTCCTCTTCATCTTCTTTGCCTTTTCCTTCTTCACCTACATCTTCTTCTTCTTCTTCTTCTTCTTCTTCTTCTTCTTCTTCTTCCTCTTCTTCTTCTTCTTCTACTTCCTCTTCTTCTCCTTCTTCACCTTCTTTCTTTCTTCTTCATCTTCCCCTCCTTCTTCCTCTTCTTCCCTTTCTTCTTCTTCTACGTCTTCTTTTTCTTCTTCTTGTTCTTCATCTTCTTCTTCCTCTTCTTCTTCTTCTTCTTTTTCTTCTTCTTCTTCTTCTTCTTCTTCTTCTTCTTCTTCTGCTTCTTCCACTTCTTTTTCTTCTTTTTCTTCTTCTTCTTCTTCTTCTTCCCTTGTTACATCTTCTTCTTCTTCTTCTTTCACATCTTCTTCTTCTTTTTCATCTTCTTCTTAATCTTCCATGCGTACTTCCTCATCATCATCATCTTCTTCTTCAACTACTTATTCTTCTTCCTCCTCTTCTTCATCTTCTACCTCTTCTTTTTCATCTTCTCCTTCTTGTTTTCCTCTTTCTACATCTTCTGCATCTTAGCCTTCTTATTTTTTCACTTCTTTTTCTTCTTCTTCTTTTACTTCCTTTTCATTTTCTTCTTAATATTCTTCTTCTTCTTCTTCTTCTTCTTCTTTTCCTCCTCTTCCTCCTCCACCTCCACCTCCTCCTTTTCTTCTTCTTCTTCTTCTTCTTCTTCATCCTCTCCTTCTAGTTCTTCTTCTTCTTCTTCTTCTTCTCCTTCTTCCTCTTCCTCTTCCTCTCTCTGTTCTTCTTCCACTTCTTCTTCTTCTTCTTCTTCTTCTTCTTCTTCTTCTCCTTCGTCTTCTTCTTCTTCTTCTCTTCTACTTCTTCTCCTTATTCATGTTCTTTTTCTTCTTCTTCATCTTCATCACCATCTTCTGCTTCATCTTCTTCTTATCCTTCATCATCAACTTCTTCTTCTTCTTCTTCTTTTTCTACCACTTCTTCTTCTTCACCTTCTTCTTCTTCACTTCTTCTTCTTATTCATTTTCTTCTTCTTCTTCTTCTTCTCTTACTTATTTTTCGTCTACTTCCTTTTCTTCCACTTGCTCTCCTTCCTTTTCTTTCTCATCTTCTACTTTTTCTTGTTCTTCTCCTTCCTCTTCCTCGTCTTCTTCTTCTTCTTCTTCTTCTTCGTCTTCTTCAACTTTATCTTCTTCTTCTTCTTCTTCTTCTTTTGCTTTTTCTTATCCTTCTTCTTCTTCATCTCCTTCTTCTTCTTCTTCTTCATCTCCTTCTTGTTCTTCTTCTTCTACATCTTCTTCTTCTTCTACAACTTTTTTCTTTTTCTTTTATTCTTCTTCTTCTTATTTTTTATGTTCTTCTTCATCATCTTCTTCTTCTTCTTCTTCTTCATCTTTTCCTTTTTATTCTTCTTCTTCTTCCTCTTCTTCATCTTCTCCTTATTCTCCTTCTCATTCTTTTTCTTCTGCCTTTTCTTCTTCTTCTTCTTCTTCTTCTTCCACTTCCTCATCTTCTTCTTCTTTTTCTTCTTCTTCTTCTTCTTCTTCTTCTTCTTCTTCTTCCTCTTCTTCTTCTTCTTTTTCATCTTTTTCTTCTTCACATTCTTCTTCTTCTTCTACTGCTACTTCATCAACAACTCCTTCTTCCTC
>JAIUJO010001243.1:10000-20000 GCA_023846275.1 Vanilla planifolia
TTCTTCTTCTTCTCCTTCTTCTTCTTTCTTTCTTTCTACTGCAACATCATCTTCTTCTTTTACTTTTGCTTCTTGTTCTTCCTCATTTTCTTCTTCTCCTTCTACTTCTTCATATTCTTCTTCTTCTGCATCTTCTTCTTGTTCTTCATCATCTTAGTATTCTTCTTTTCTTCTTCGCCTTCTACTTCTTTTACTTCGTCTTCTTCTTCTTCGTCTTCTTCCTCTTCTTTTTTTATTCTGCTTCTTATTCTTCTTCTACATCACCTTCTTGTTCTTCTTCTTCTTTGTCTTTTTTTGCATCTTCTTCATCTTTTTCTTCTTCTTCTACTTCTCTTCTTCTTCTTCTTCTTCTACTTTTTCTTCTTCTACTTCTTCTTCATCTTCTTCTTCTTCTCCTTCTTCTCATTCTTCTTCTTCTTCTTTTTCTTCTTCTTCTTCTTCTCCCTTTACTTCTCCTCCTTTTTCTAGTTCTTCTTCTTCTCCTTCTTAATCTTCTCCTTCTTCTTCTCATACTCCTTCATTTTCTTCTTCTTCTTCTTCTTCAACTTGCACTTCTTCTTCTTCTTCATATTCATCATCTTCTTCTTCTTCTTCATCTTATTCATATTCTACCTTTTCTTTGTCTTCAACTTCTTCGTCTACTTCCCCTTCTTCTTCTTCTTCATCTTATTCTTCGTTTTCATCATCTACTACAACTACTACTTGTTCTTGTACTTCTTGTTTATCTTCTTCTTCATCTTCTTCTTCTTCTTCTTCATCTTCTTCTTCATCTTCATCATCATCATCATCTTCTTCTTCTTCTTCTTCTTCTTAGTCTTCTTCTTATTCTTCTTCGTCTTCTTCCTCTTCTTCCTCTTCTTCTTGTTCCTCTTCAACCTCTCCTTCTTCATCTTCTTCAACTTTCTCATCTTTGTCTTCTTCTCCTTTTTATTCTTCTTCTCACTATTCTTTTTATTATTCTTCTTCTTCATCATCTTCTTATTCTCCTTCTACTTGTTCTTCTCCTTCTCCTTCTTCTTCTTCTTCGTCTTCTTCATCTTCATCTTCTTCTTATTTGTCTTCTTGTTCTTATTCTTCTTCTTCTTCTACTTCTACTTCTTCTACTTCTTCTTCTTCTTCTACTTCTTCTTCTTCTTCTTCTTCATCTTCTTCTTCTTCTCCTTCTTCTTCATCATCTCATCTTCTTCTTTTGTTTCTTTGTCTTCTTCTTCTTCCTCTTCTTCTTCTTCTATTTATTTTTCTTCTTTTTCATCTTCTTCTTCTACTTCTTCGTCTTCTTCTTTTTCCAATCTTCTTCTTCTTCCTCTTCTTCTACTTCTTCTTCTACTTCTTCTTCTTCTTCTTCTTCTTCTTCTTCTTATTCTTATTCTCCTACTGCTAGTTCTTCTTCTTCTTCTTCTTCTTCTTCTTCTCCCTCTTCTACATCATATTCTTCTTCTCCCTCATCTTCTTCTTCTTCTTCTCCTCCTCCTCCTACTTTTTCTTCTTCATCTTCTTCTTTACTTCTTCTTCGTCTTCTTTTTCTACTTTTTCATATTATTCTTCTTCATTTTTTTCCTCTTCTTCTTCTTCTTCCACATTTTCTTCTTCTTTTCTTCATCTTCTTCTACTTCTTTAGTTTCTTCTTCTTCTTCTTTTCTTCTTCTTCTACTTCTTCTCCTCCCTCTTCTTTTTCTTCTTCACCTTATTCTTCTTCTTCTTCTTCTTCTTCTTCCTCTTCCTCTTCTTCTTCATCATCTTCTTCATCTTCATTTTCTATTTCTCTTCTTTTTCTTTTTCTTCTTCTTCTTCTTCTTTTTCTTTTTCATCATCATCATCTTCTTCTTCTTCATTATCATCATCATCATCTTCTTCTTCTTTTTCTTCTTCCTCTTCTTCTTCTTCTTCTTCTTCTTTTTCTTCTCATTTCTCTTCTTCTCCCTCTTCTTCTTCTTCTCCTTCTGCATTTTCTTTTTATTCTTCTTCTTCTTCTTCGCCTTTTTTTTCTTCTTTTTCTTCTTCAACTTCTTCTTCTTCTTCTTCTACTATTACTACTACTTTTTCTTTTCCTTGTTCTTCTTCTTCTTCTTCTTTGTCTGCTTCTCCTACTTCTTCATCTTGTTCTTCTTCTTCTTCTTCTTCTTCATCTTCTTCGTCTTCTTCTGCTTCATCTTCTCCTTCTTCTTCTTCTTTTTCTTCTTCTTCGTCCTTTTCTTCTTCTTCTTCTTCTTCTTACTTCTTCGTTTTCCTCTTCTTCGTCCTCTTCCACTTTTTCTTCTTCCTCTTCCTCTTCTTTTTCTTCTTCTTCTTCTTCTTCTTGTACTTCTTCTTCTTCTTCTTTTTCTTCTTCTTTTTCTTCTTCTTCCTCTTTGCCTTCTTCTGCTTCTTCATTTTCTTCTTCTTCTTTTTCTTCCTCCTATACTTCTTCTTCTTCTTCTTTATCTTCCTCTTCTTTCTCCTCTCCTTCTCCTCCTCCTCCTTTTTCTTCTTCTTCTTATTCTTCATCTTCTTCTTCTTTTTATCCAACTTCTTCTTCATCATCTTCTTCTTCTTCTTCTTCTTCTTTCTCTTCTTATTTTTCTTCTTCTTCTTCTTTTTCTTCTTTCTACTTGTTGTTGTTCTTCTTCTTCTTCCTCTTCTCCATCCTTTTCATCTTCTTCTTCCTGCTTTTTTTTTCTTCTTCTTCATCTTCTTCTTCACGTCTTCTTCTTCTTCTTCTTTTCCATCTTCTTCTTTGTCTTGTCCATCTTCTTCTTCTCCTCCTCCTCCTCCTTCCTCTTCTTCTTCTTCTTCTTCTTCTACTTTTTCTTCTTCTTCTCCTTCTTCTTCCTCTTCTTCTACTTCTCCTTTGCCTTCTTCTTCATTGTCTTCTTCCTCATCATCATCATCATCATCTTCTTCTTCTTCTTCTTCTTCGTCTTCTTTTTCTACATCTTTCCCTTCTTCTTATTTGTCATCTTTTTCTTCTTCTTATTTTTCTTCTTTCTTTTCATCTTCTTCTACTTCTTCTTCTTCTTCTTCTTCTTCTTCTTCTTCTTGTTCTTCTTCTTCTGCTTCTTCTCCTTCTTCTTCTTTATCAACATCTTCTTCTTCTTATGCTTCTTGTTCATCTTCTACTTTTTCTATGACTTTTTTTCGTCGTCTTCTTCCTCTTCTTCTTCTTCTACTACTTCTTCTTCATCTTTGACTTTTACTTCTAGTTCTTCTTTTTCTTCTCCATGATCTTCTTCTTGCTCTTTTCTCTTGTTCTTCTTACTCTATGTCGTCTTCTTCTTCTTCATATTTTTCTTATTATTATTATTATTATTATTATTATTATTATTATTATTCTTTATCTTCTTTTTCTTCAACTTCTTCTTCTTCTTCTTCATCTTCTTCTCCATTCTCTTCTTCTTCCTCTTGTTCTTCTTCTTCTTCTACTCTTTCTTCTTGGTCATCTTCTTCTTTATCTTCTTGTTTTTTTTCTTCTTCTTATTCTTATATTCTTCTTCTTGTTGCTGTTGTTTTTCATCATCGATATCTTCTTCTTCTTCTTCTTCTTTTACTTCATCTTCTTCTTCTTCTTCATCCTCTACTTCTTCTTCATCTTCTTCTTCTTTTTCTTCTACTTCTTCTTCTCCATCATCATAACATTCTTTTTCTTCTTCTTCTTCTCCTTCTTCTTATTCATCTTCTTGTTCGTCTTCTTCTTCATCATCATCATCTTTTTCTTCCTAATCTTCTTCTTCTTCATCATCTTCTTCCTCTTCTTCATCTTCTTCCTTTTCTTCTTGCACTTCTTGTTCTCCTTCTTCTTCTTGTTCTTCCTTTTCTTCTTCTTGTTTGTGTTCTTCTTCTTCTTCTTCTTCTTCATCATCATCATCATCGTCTTCTTCTACTTCTTTTACTTCTTCTTCTTCTTTTTCTTCTTCTTCTTTTTCTTCTTCTTCTTCTTCTTCGTCACCTTCTTCTACTTCTCCTTCATCTTCTTCGTCTTCATCTCCTTCTTGTTCTTCTTCCTCACCTTCTTCTTTTTCTTTTTTGGCTTTCCCTTCTTCATTTTCTTTCTTTTCTTCTTCTTCTCCTTCTTCTTCTTCATATTCTTCTTCTTCATCCTCTTCATTTTCTTCTTCTTCTTCTTGTTCTTCTTCTTTTTCATCTTCTTCTACCTCTTATTCGTCTTCTTCTTCATCTTCTTCTACTTCTTCGTCCTGTTCTTCTTCTTCTTCTTCTTCTTCTTCTTCTTTGAATTCTTCTTCTTCTTCTTCTTCTTCTTCTACTTCTGCTTCTTTTTGTTCTTTTTTTCTTCTTCATCTTCCTGTTCTTCTTCTTTTGCTTCTTGTGATTCTTCTACTTCTTTGTCTTCTTATTCTTCTTCTTTTGCTTCTTGTGATTCTTCTACTTCTTTGTCTTCTTATTCTTCTTCTCCTTCTTCTTTTTCTTCATCTTCCTCTTCTTTTTCTTACTCTTCTTCGTCTTCCTCTTCTTCATCTTTATGTTCCACATTTTCTTCTTCTTCTTTGTCTTCTTCTTCATCATCATCCTCTTCTTCTTCATCACCATCTTCATCATCTTGTTCTTCTTCTACTTCTTTTTATTCGTCTTTTTCTTCGTCTTGTTCTCCATCATCTTCTTAATATTCTTCTCCTCTTTTATCTTCTTCTCCTCCTTCATCTTCTTCTTCTTTTCCTTCTCCTTCTTCTTCTTCTTCTTCTTCTTCCTCTTATACTTTGTCCTCTTCTTCTTTGTCTGCTTCTTCTTTTCTTCCTCTTCTTCTTCGTCTTCTTCTTCTTGATCTACTTTTACTACTACTTCATCTTCTTTTTCTTCTTCTTCTTCTTCTTCTTCTTCTTCTTCTCTTGTTTTTCATATTCTTCTTCTTCGTTGTCTTCTCCTTCTTCTTCTCCAACTTCTTCCTCTTCATCTTCTTCTTCTTTTCCTTCTTCTTTTTCGTCTTTTTCTTCTTCGTTTTCTTCCTCTCCTTCTTCTTCTTCTTGTTTTCTTCTTGGTCTTCTTCTCCTTCGACTTCCTCTTCTACTTCTTCTTCATCTTCTCGTCCTTTTTCTTCTTCTTCATCATCATCATCATCATAAACTTCTTCTTCTTCTTCTTCTTCATCTTCTTCTTCTTCTTCTTCCTCTTCTTCCTCTTCATCTTCTTCATCTTCTTCTTCTTCTTCTTCATCTTCTACTTCTTCTTCGTCTTCCTCTTCTTCTTCTTCTACTTCTTCTCCACCATCTCAACATTCTTTTTCTTCTTCTTCATCTTCTTCTTCTTAAACTTCTTCTTTTTCGTCTTCTTCATCATCATCATCTTTTTCATATTCATCTTCTTCATCTTCTTTCTTTTCCTCATCTTCTTATTCTTCTTCTTCTTCTTCTTCTTCTTCTTCTTCTCCTTCTTCTTCCTCTTAGTCGACTTTTTCTACGTTTTCTTCTACTACTTCTTCTTCTTTGTCTTCTTCTTCTTCTTCTTCTTCTCTTTCTTCTTCTTCTCCTCCTCCTCCTCCTTCTTCTTCTCCTTCTTCTTCTCCTTCTTCTTCTTCGTCATATTTTTCGTCTTCTTCTTCTTCTTCTTCTTCTTCTCCTCCTCTACCTTGTCCTGTTTGTTTTTTTCTTCTTCTTCTACTACTTCTTCTTCTACTTCATCCTCACCTTCTCCTTAATCTTCTTCTTCTCCTTCTTTGTCTTCTTCTTCTTCTTCTTCTCTTTCTTCATCTTCTTCTTCTTCAAAATTTTCTTATTATTATTCTTATTCTTCTTGTCCTTCATCTTCTTCTTCTTCTTAATTTTCTTCTTCCTATTATTCTTATTCCTCTTGTCCTTTGTCTTCTTAATCTTCTTCTTCTTCTTCTTCTTTGCCTTCTTCTTCTTCTTCTTCTTCTTCTTCTTCTTCTTCTTCATCTTCTTTTAGTTCTTCTTCTTTTTCTACTTCATCTTCTTCTTCTACTTCCTCTTCTTCATCTTCTTCTTCTTCTTCTTCTCTTTTTCTCCTTCTTCTTTGTCTTCACCTTCTTCGTCTTGTTCTTCTTAGTTGTCTTCTTCTGTTTCTTCTTGTTCTTCATTTTCTTTGTCTCTTCTACTTCTTCTTCTTCATCACCATCGTGATCATCATCATCATCGTCATCTTCTTCTTCTTCTACTTCTTCTTCTTCTTCTACTTCTTCTTCTTTTCCTTCTCCTTCTCCTTCTTCTTCTCCTTCTCCTTCTAATTCTTCTACTTCTTCATCTTATTCTTCTTCTTCATCATCTACTTCTTCTTCTGCTTCTTCTTCTTCTTCTTCTTCTTCTTCTTCTTCTTCTCTTCTTCATCTTCTTCGTCGTCTTCTTCTTCTTCTTCTACTTCTAATTCTTCATCTTCTTCTTCCCCTCCTTGTTCATCTTCGCCTTCTTCTTTCTCTTCTTTGCCTTTTTCTTTTTTTCTTTGTTTTCTTCTTCTTCTTCCTCTTCTTCTCCTTCTTCTTCTTCTTCTTCTTCTTCTATGACATCTCCTTCTTCTTCTCCTCCTTCTGTTCCTCGTTCTTTGTCTTCTTCTTCTTCTTCTTCTTCTCCTTCTCTTTCTACTTCTTCTTCCTCTTCTTTTGCTTCTCATTCGCCTTCTTTTTCATAGTCTTCTTCCTCTTCAGCATCTTCTTCTTCTTCTTCTTCATCATCTTCATCATCTTCTTCTTCTTCTTCATTTTCTTCTTCTTCTTCTTCTTCTTCTTCTCCTTCTTCAACTTCTTCTTCTTCTTGTTCTTCTTCTCCTTCTTCGTCTTCATCTTCTTCTTCTTCTTCTTCTTCTTCTTCTACTACTATTACTACTAGTTCTTCATTTTCATCATCTTCTTCTTCTTCTTCTTCTTCTTCCTCTTCTTCATATTTTTCTTTTTTATCTTATTCTTCTTCATAATCTTCTTCTTCTTCATCATCTTCTTCTACGTCTACTTCTTCTTCTTCTTCTTCTACTTCTTCAACTCTTCGCCTTCTTCTTTGTCTTCTTCTTATCTTCTTCTTCTTCTTCTTTGTCTACTTCTTTTTCATCTTCTTCTTCTTCTTCTTCTTCTTCTTCTTTTCATTCTTCTTCTTCTTGTTTTTCTTCTTCTTCTTCTTCTTCTTCAACTTTTTTGACTTCTTCTTCTTCTGCTTCTTCTTCTACTACTTCTTCTTCTTCTTTATCATAGTCTTCTTCTTCTTCTTCTTCTTCTTCATCTTCTTCTTTTTCTTTGTCTTATTCTTGTTCGGCTTCTACTTCTGCTTCTTCTTCTTCTTCGTCTTCTTTTTCTACGACCACTTCTTCTTCTTCGTCTTCTACTTCGTCTTCTTCTTCTCTTTTTCTTCTTCCTCTTTATCCTCTTCTTCTTCTTCTTGTTGTTGTTGTTCTTCTTCTTCTTCTTCTCCATCATGTTCTTCTTCTTCTTCTTCTACTTCTTCTTCTTCGTAGTCTTCTTCTTCGTCTTCTTCTTCTTCTTCTTTATCTTCTTCTTATATTCTTCTTCTTTTTGTTGTTCTTCCTCATCATCATCATCATTTTCATCTTCTTCCTCTTCTTCTTCTTCATGTTCTTTTTCTTCTTCATCTTTTTCTTCTTCTTCATCATAATCTTCTTCTCCATCATCGTCATCATCATCATCATCTTCTTCTTCTTCTTCTTCTTCTTTACGTTCATCAACTTCTTCTTCTTCTTCTTCTTCTTCTCCTTCATCATCATCATCTTCTTCTTCTTCTTCTTCTTTTTCATCTTCTTCTTCCTGTTGCTCATCATCGTCTTCTTCTTCTTCTTCCACTTCTTCTTCTATTTCACATTTTTTTATTTTCTCTTCTTCTTTTTCTTCTCCTTTCTTCTTCTTCTTCTTCTGCATCTTCGCCTTCTTCTTCTTTATCTTTGCCTTCTTCTTCTTCTTCTTCATCCTCTTCTTCTTCTTTGCCAATTCTTCCACTTCTTCATCTTCTTCTTCTTCTTCTTCTTCTTCGTCTTCTTCTTATTCTTTTTCTTCTTTTTCTTCTTCTTCTTCTTCCCCTTCTTCTTCTTCATCTTCTTCTTTCTCTTCTTCTTATTAATCTTCTTTTCCCCTTCTTTGTGTTCTTCATCTTCTTCTTCTTCTTCCACTTCTTTATCATCATCATCTTCTTCTTCTTCTTCTGCCACATCTTCTTCTTCTTCTTCATCTTCTTCTCTCTCTTCTTCTTCTTCTCCTTTGCATTCATCTTTATCTTCTTCTTCTTCTTCTTCCTCTCCATCTTTCTCATCAACTTGTTCTTCTTCTTCTTCTTCTTCTTCTCCCTCTTCTTCTTCTTCTTCTTCTTCTTCTTCTCCCTCTTCTTCTTCTTCTTCTTCTTCTTCTTCTTCTTCGTCTTTTTTTCTACATCTTCTACTTGTTCTTCTTCTTCCCCTTCTTCGTATTCCACTTCTTCATTTCCTTTTCTTCGTCATCTTCTTTGTTGTCTTCTTATTCTTCTTCTTCTACTTCTTCCACTGCTTCTTCATCATCACATTCTTCTTCCTCTTCTTCTTCTTCCTCTTCTTCAACTTCTTCGTCTTCCTCTTCTTCCTCTTCTTCTTCATATTTTACTTCTACTTCTTCTTGTTCTTCTTCATTTTTTCCTCGCCTTCTTCTACTTCTTCTTCCTCCTCTTGTTCTTCTTCCTCTTCTTCGTCTTCCTCTTCTTCATCTTTCTGTTCTTCATCTTCTTCTTCTTTTTTGTTTTCTTCCTCTTCATCATCATCATCTTCTTCTTCTTCATCGTATTCTTCTTCTTCTTCTTCTCTTTCTTCTTCTTATTCTCCTTCTTCTTCATATTCTTCTTCTCCTTTATCTTCTTCTTCTTCTTCTTCTTCTTCTCCTTTTTCTCCATCTTCTTCTTCTTCTTCTTCTTCTTCGTCTTCCTCGTCTTCTTCTTCTTCTTCTTCTTCTTCTTTTTCTTCTTCTTCTTCATCATCTTCTTCTTCTTCTTCATCTTCTTCTTCTTCCTCTTCTTCTTCATCACCATATACTTCTTCTTCTTATTCATCATCATCAACATCTTCCTCTTCTTCTATCTCTTGTTCTTTTTCTCCTTCTTCTTCTTCATCTTCTTCTTATCCTTTATTTTCTTCTTCTCATTCATCTTCTCCCTTCTTCTTCTTCTTCTTCTTCTTCTTCTTCTTTTTCTTCTTCTTCTTCTTCTTCTTCTTCTTTTTCTTCTTCTCCTTCTCCTTCTTCTTCTTCTTCTTCTTCTTCACCTTCTTCAACTTCTTCTTCTTCTTCTTTTTCTTCTTCTTTTTTTTCTTCTTCTTCTCCTACTTCTTCTTCTTCTTCTTCTTCTTCTTCTTCTTCCTCTTCTTCTTCTTCTTCTTCTTCTTTTTCTTCTTCTTCTTTCTCTTCTCCATCTTCATTTTCATCGTCTTCTTTTTCTTCTTCTTCTTCATGCTCCCCTTCTTCTCCTAATTCTCTTGCATCTTTTCTTTTCTTCTTCTCCTTCTTCTTCTTCTTCTTCCTTGAAATCTTATTCTTCTTCATTTTCTTCTTCATCATCATGATCATCTTCTTCTTCTTCTTCATCTTTTCTTCTTCTTCTTCAACTTCTTCTTCTTCTTTTTCTCCTTCGGCTTCTTCTTCCCCTTCTTCGTCTTCTTCTTCTTCTTCTTCGTCTTCTTCTTCTTCTTCTTCTTCTTCTTCTTCTTCTTTTTCTTCTACTTCTTCGTCTTCTTCTTCTTCTTCTTCTTCTTTTTCTTCTTCTTCTCCTTCTTCTCCTTCTTCTTCTTCTTCTTCTTCATCTTCTTCATCGTCTTCTTGTTCTTCTTCTTCTTTTTCTTCTTCTTTTACTCCTTCCTCTTCTTCCTCTTCTTCTTCGTCTTCCTCTTCTTCTTCTTATTCTTTTTCTCCTTTGAATTCTTCTTCTTCTTCTTCTTCTTCACCTTTGTGTTCTCCTTCTTTTTCTTCTTCTTCTTTTTCTTCTTCTTGTGTTTCTTTTTCTTCTTCTTCTTCGTCTACTACTTCTTCTTCTTCTTCTTCTTCTTCCTCTTCTTTTTCTTCCTCTTTTTTGTCTTCCTGTTCCTTAACTTTTTCTTCTTCTTCTTTGTC
>JAIUJO010001243.1:35000-47500 GCA_023846275.1 Vanilla planifolia
CTTTTTTACTTTCTTGTTCTTATTGTTCTTCTTTTTCTTCGTCTTCCTCTTTTCTTCTACTGCTTATTATTCTTCTTCTTGTTCTTCATCTTCTTCTTCTTCTTCTTCTTCCTCTCCTTCTTCTTCCTCCTCATCGGCTTCTTCTTCTTAGTCTCTTTCTCTTCGTCTTCCTCGTCTCCTTCTTCTTCTTCTTCTTCTTCATCATCTTCTTCTTCTATTTCTACTTCTTCTTTTTCTTCTTTTTCTTCTTCTTCTTCCTTTTCTTCTTGTTCCACTTCTTCGTCTTCTTCTTCTTCTTCTTCTTCTTTTCTCTTTCTTCCTCTTCTTCTTTGCCTTCTTCTTCCTCTTCTTCTTCTTCTTCCTCTACTTCATTTTTTCTTTTTTATTCTTCTTTTCGTTCTTCTTCTTCTTGTCTTCTTCTTCTTCTTCTTCATCTTTCTCTTCTTCTTCTTCTTCTTCTTCTTTAACTTCTTCTTCTTCTTATTCTTCTTCGTATCCGTCTTCCATTTCTTCTTATTCTTCAGCAACTTATTCTTATTTTTCTTCTACTTCGTCTTCAACTTCTTCGTCTTTTTCTTTTTTGTCTTCTTCTTCCACTTCTTCTTCTTCTTCTTCTTCCTCCTCTTCATCTTCTTCTTCTTCTTCCCCTTCTTCTTCTTCCACTTCTTTGTCTTCATCTTCTTCGTCTTCATCATCTTCCTCATCTTCTACCTCTTCTTCTTCTTCTTTTTTTTCTTCTTCTTCAACTTATGAATCTTCTTCCTTTTCTTATTTGTCTTCTTCTTCCTCTTCTTCTTCTTCATTTTCTTCTTCTTCTACTGCTACATCTTCATCTTCTTCTTTGATTTCCTCTACTTCTTCATCTTCTACTTCTTTTTGATCAACAACTTCGTTTTCTTCTTCATCTTCTTCTTCCTCTTGTTCTTCTTCTTCTTCTTCTTTTACTTTTTCTCCTTCTCCTCCTCCTTCACATTCTTCTTCTTCTTCTACTTCTTCTTCTTCTTATTGTTCTTCTTCTTCTTTTTCTTCTTCATCTTCTCTTACCTTTCCTTCTTCGCTTTTTTCATCTTCATCTTCTTTGTCTTCATCTTCTTCTTCTTCGTCTATTTCCTCTTCCTCTTATTCTTCGCCTTTTTGTTCTGTCTTCTGCTTCCTCCCCTTCTTCTTATTCTCTTCTTTTTTTTTCTTCTTCTTCTTATTTTTCTTCTTATTCATCTGCTTCATCTTCTTCTTCTTCTTCTTCTTCTCTTTCTCCTTCCATTTCTTCTTCTTCTTCATTTTCATCTTCTTCTTCTTCTTCTTTAGAATCTTATTCTTCTTCTCTTTCTTTTTCTTCATCACCATCTTCTTCTTCTTCTTCATTTTCTTCTTTTTTTTCTTCTTCTTCTTCTTCTTCTTCCTCTTCTTCTTCTTCTTCGTCTTCTTAGTCTTCGTCTTCTTCTTCTTCTTCTTCTTCTTCCTCCTCCTATTCGTCTTCTTCTTCTTATTCGCATCCTTGTTCTTCTTCTTCCTCCTCTATTTCTTCCCCACGTTCTTCCTCTTTTTCTTCTTTTTCATCTTCTTTTCTTCTTCTTCTTCTTCTTCTTCATAATCTTCTTCTTCTTCTTCTTTTTCTTCTCCTACTCCTCCTTCTCCTTCTTCTTCTTCATCATCTTCTTGTTCTTCTCCTTCTTCTTCTTCTTCTTTTTCTTTACATTCTCTTCTTCTTCTACGTCTCCTTCTCCTTCTTATCCTCTTCTTCTTCTTCTTTGTCTTCTTCTTATTCTATGTCTCCATCATCATCTTCTTTTTTTCTTCTTTTTTTCTTCTTTTTATTCTTTTTGTTATTCTTCCATTTCTTCTACTTCTTCTTCTTCTTCTTCTTCTTCTTCCTCTTCTTCTTCTTCTTCTTCATCTGCTTCTTCTTTTTCTTCTTTTTCTTCTTCTTCTTCTTCTTCTTCATGTTCTTCTTCTTCTTCACCCTCTTCTTCAACTTTTCTTCTTTGTCTTCATTTTCTTCCTCTCAGTCATCTTCTCCTTCTTTTTGTTCTTCTTCTTCTTCCTCCTCTCATTCTTCTTCTTTCTCCTCTTCTTCTTCTTCTCCTTCTTCTTCATTTTTGCCTTCTTCATCTTCTTCTATTTCTTCAACTTTTTCTTCTTCTTCTACTTTGCCTTCATCTTCTCCATCTTTTTCTTCTTATTCTACTTCTTCTTCTTCTTCTTCTTGTTCTTCTACTACTTCTTTTCCTTGTTCTTCTTCAACTTCTTCATCTTCTTCTTCTCCTTCTTCTTCTTCAACTTTTGCCTCTTCTTCTTCTTCTTCTTCTTCATCTTCTTCTTCGACTTCTTCTTCTTCTTCTTCTTATTCTTCATCTTCTTCTTGATCTTGTTCTTCTTCTCCATCTTCTTGTTCTTCTCTTACTTCCCCTTCTTTTTCTTCTTCTTCCTCTTCTTCTTCTTCTTCTCCATCTTCTTGTTCTTCTTCTACTTCCCCTTCTTTTTCTTCTTCTTCCTCTTCTTCTTTATCTTCTTCTTCTTCTTCTTCTTTTTCTTGTTCTTCTTCTTCTTTTTTTTCTTGTCCTTCTTCTTCTCCTTCTTCATCTACTTCTTCTTCTTCTTGTTATTCTTCTTCTTCTTCTTTTTCATCATCATCTTCTTCTTCTTCTTCTTTTTGTTCTTCTTTTTCTCTTTCTTCGTATTCTTCTTCTTCATCTTCTTCTTCTTCTAACTCTTTTTCTACTTCTACTTCTTCTTCACTCCTTTGTCTTCCTATTCTTCTTCTTCTTCTTCTTTGTTTTTTCTTCTTCTTCTTCTTCTTATTCTCCTTCTTCTTCTTCTTCTAAATCATCTCCTTCTTCTCTTTCTTCTTCTTATTCTTCTTCTTTTTCTTCCACTTAATCTTCATCTTCTTTTTCTTCTTCCCCTTGTTCTTCCTCTTCTGTCTTCTACTTCTTCATCATAATCTTATTCTTCGTTGTCTCCTTCTTGTTCTTCATCTTTTTCTTCTTCTTCTTCTTGCTCTTCTTGTTCTCCTCCTCCTCCTCCTCCACCTCCTCCTCCTCCTCCTTCTCATTCTTCTTCTTCTTCTTCTTCTTCTTCTTCTTTTTCTTCTCCACCTTCTTCTCCTTCCCCTTCTTCTTCTTCTTCTTCCTCTTCTGCTTCCTCTTCTTCTTCTTCTTCTTCTTCTTCTTCTTCCTCTTCTTTGTCTTCTTCTTCTTCTTTTTCATTCTTTTCCTCTTCTTCTTTTTCTTTGTCTTCTCCTTTTTCTTGTTCTACTTCATCTTCTTCTTTTTCTTCTTCTTGATCATCTTCTTCTTCTTCTTTTTCTTCTTTCTCTTCCACTTTTTATTCTTTTTCTTTTTCTTCATATTCTTTGTCTTCTTCTCATTCTTCTTCTTCTTCATCCTCTTCTTCTTCTCCTTCTTTTTCTTCTTCTTTTTCTCGTTCTTTTTCTTCTTTTTCTTCTTGGAATTCTTGGTCTTCTTGTTCTTCTCCTTCTTCTTCAGCTTCTTCATCTTCTCCTCCCCTTCCACTTCTTCTTATTCTTATTATTATTATTATTATTATTATTATTATTATTATTGTAAATACAATTCTTCTTCTTGTTCTTCTTCTTCATCATCATCCTCTTCTTCTTCTTCTTCTTCTTTTGCATCTTCAACTTCATCTTTCTCTTCTTCCTCTTCTTCTTCATCTTCTTCTTCTTCTTCTTCCACTTCCTTTTCTTCTTCCACTTTTTTTGTGCTTCTTCTTCTTCTTCCTCTTCTTTTTCTTCCTCATCTTCGTCTTCTTCTTCTTCATCACTTCTTCTTTTTCTTCACCTTCTTCTTCTTCTTCTTCTTCTTCTTCGTCTTCTTCTTCTTCTTCGTCATCTTCTTCTTCTTCTTGTTCTTCTTTCTCTTCTCCTTCTTCTTCCACTTCTTTTGCTTTTTCTTCTTTATCTTTTTCTTCCTCTTCTTCTTTTTCATCTTCTTCTTCTTCTTCTTCCTCATGTTCTTTTTCTTCTTCTTCTTCTTCTTCTTTTTCTTCTTCTTCTATTCTTCTTTTTCTTGTTCTTCTTCATCTTCTGCTACTACTTCTTCTTCTTCTTCCCCTACTACTCAGATTTCTCCTTCTTATTATTTTTCTTCTTCTAATTCTTCTTATACTTCTGCTTCTTCTCCTTCGTCTTCTTTTTCTTCTTCTTCATCATCTTCTTCTTCATGTTCTTCTTCTTATTCTTCTTCTTGTTCTTCTATTTCCACTTTTTGTTTTTTGTCTTCTACTTCTTCTTCTTCATCGTCTTCTTCATCTTCTTCTTCTTCTTTTTCCTCTTCTTCTTCTTCTTCTTCTTCTTCTTCATCTTCCTCTCCTTCTTCCCATTCTTCTTCTTCTTCATATTCTTCTTCTTCCTCTTCCTATTCTTCTTCTTCATTTTCTTCTTCTTCTTTTTCTTCTTCTTCCTCTTCTTCTTCTTCTTCTTCTTCCACTTCTTTTTCTTCTCCTTCTTCTTCTTCTTCTTCTTTTTCGTCATCTTCATCTTCTTCTTCTTTTTCTTTATCTTCTTCTTTTTCTTGTTCTTCTTCTTCTTCTTCTTCTTGCACCTCTTCTTCTTCTTCCTCTTTTCCTTGTTCTTTGTTTTCTTCATCTTCTTTGTCTTCTTCTACTTTTCCTTCTCCTTCTTATCATTCTTCTCCTTGTTTTTCTACTTCTCTTCTTCTTCTTCTTTTTCTTCTTCATCTTCTTCTTCTTCTTCTTCTTTTTCTTTTTCTCGTTCTTCTTCTATTTCTTCTTCTTCTTCTTCTTCTTCTTCTTATTCTTCATTACCTTCTTCTTCTCCTCCTTTCACTTCTTCTTGTTCTTTGTCTTCACTTTCTTCTTCTTCTACTTCTACTTCTTCTTCTTGTTCTTCTTCTTCTTGTTCTTCTTCTACTTCTTAAACTTCTTCTTCTTCAACTTCTTCTTGTTCTTTTTCTTCTTCTTGTTCTACTTCTTCTTCACTTTTGTCTTCTTTAACTTCTTCTTCTTCCTTTTCTTTTCCTTTTCTTTTCCTTTTCTTCTTCTTCTTCATCTTCTTCTTCCTCCTCTTCTTTGGCTTTGTCTTCTTCTTCTTCATCATCATCTAGTTATTTGGCTTCTTCTTCTTCTTTCTGTTCTTCTACTTGTCCTTCTTATTCTTCTTCTTCTCCTTCTTCTTCTTCTCGTTCTTCTTCTTCTTCTTCCACTTCTTTGCCTTTTCTTCTTCTTCATCTTCTTCTTCTTCGTTTTCTTCTTCATCATCTTCTTTATCTTCTTCTTCATCTTTATCTTTTTTGACTTCTTATTCTTCTTCTTCTTCTTCTTCTTCTTCTCTTCTTTTTCATCTTCTTCTTCTTCTTCAACTTCCTCTTCAACGTCTTTTTCTTCTTCTAGTTGTTGTTGTTCTTCATTATCATCATCATCATCATCATCATTTTCTTCTTCTTCTTCTTCTTCATCATCTACTTCTTCTTCTTCTTCTTCTTCTTCTTCTTCTTTCCCTACTTCTTCTTCGTCTTCTTCATCTTCTTCTTCTTCTTCTCGTTCATCTTCTTGTTGTTCTTCTTCTAGTTCTTCTTCTTCTTCCTCCTCTTCTTCTTCTTCTTCATCATCTTCTCCTTCTTCTTCTAATTCTTCTTCTTCTTCAATTTCATCTTCCTCATCTTCTGGTTCTTCTTCTTCTTCTTCTTCTTCTTCCTCTTCTTCTTCTTCTTCTTCTTTTACTTCTTCTTCTTCTTCTTCTTCTAACACATCTTCATCTTCTTGTTCTCGTTGTTTATCTTTTTCTTCTTCTACTTCTTTTTCTTCTTTTTCTCCTTTTTCTTCTTCTTCTCGTTCTATTTCTTCTTCTTCTTCTTCTTCTTCTTCTTCTCCTTCTTTTACTTCTTCTCCTTTGTCTTCTTCTTCTTTTTCTTCCTCTTTTTCTTCTTCTTCATCTTGTTCTTCTTCTTCTTCTCTTTATTATTATTATTATTATTATTATTCAACTTCTTCTTCTTTTTTCTTCTTATTCTTATTCTTACTCTTATTCTTCTTCTTCTTCTTCTTCCTTTCTCCTCCATTTCCTTCTTCTACTCCTTCTTTTTCTTCTTCTTCTTCTTCTTCTTCTTCTCCGTCTTCTTCTTCTTCTTTTTCTTTTTCTTCTTATTCTTATTCTTCTTCGTCATCCTCTTTTTCTTCTTCTTCGTCCTCTTACTCGTCTTCTTCCTCTCTTTCTTCTACCTCTTCTTCGTCTTCTTCTTCTTCGTCTCTTTTTCTTCATCTTCTTCTTCTTCTTCTTCTTCTTCTTCTTCTTCTTCTTCTTCTTCTTCTTCTTGTTCTTCTTCTACTGCTTGTACTTCTTCTTCTTCTTTTGCTTCTTCTTCCTCTTCTTCTTCTTCCACTCCTTCGTCTTCCTCTTCTTCGTCTTCACTGCTTCTTCTTCTTCTTCTTCTGCTACTACTATTCTTCTTCGTCTTTTTCTTCTTCGTTTTCTTCTTCTTTGTCTTCTTCTTCTTCTTCTTCATTGCTTTTTTTCTTCTTGTTCTTCTGATCTGCATCTTCTTTTTCTTCTTCTTCTTCTTCTTCTTCTTCTTCCTCTTCTTCTTCTTCTTCAACCTCTTCTTCTTCTTCTTCTTCTTCATCTTCTACTCCTTATTTTTCTTCAACTGCTTCTTCTTTATCTACTTCTTCTTCTTCTTCATCTTTTTCTTGTTTTTCTTCTTCTTCTTCTTCACCTTCTTCTTCTTCTTCTTCTTGTTCACCTTCTTCTTCTTCCTCTAATTCGTCTTCATCATCTTCGTCTTCTTCTTCTTCTTCTTCATCTTCTTCTTCTTCTTCTTCTTCATGTTCTTCTTTTACTTCTTCAACTTCTTTTTCTTCCTCTACTTCTTCCTCTTATTCTTCTTCTACTACTTCTTTTTCATCTTCCACCACATCTCTTCTTCTTCTTCTTCTTCTTCTTCGTCCTCTACTTCTTGGTCTCTTCTTCTTCTTCATCTTCTTCTTCTTCTTGTGCTTCTTTTTCTTCTTATGCCTCTTCTTCTTCTTCCTTTTCTTTGCCTTCTTCTCCATCATCATCTTCTTTGCCTTCTTCCTCTTCTTCTTCTTCTTTTAATTCTTCGCCTTCTCCCTTTTCGTTTTCTACCTCTTTGTCTTCTTCTTTTTCTTCTTCTTCTCCTACTTCTTCTTGTTCTCTTTTTCTTCTCCTTCTTCTTCTTCATTATTTTCTTCTTCTTCTTCTCAATCATCTTTTTCTTCTTGTTGTTCTTCTTCTTATTATTATTTTTCTTGTTCTTCTTCTTCAGCTTCTTCTTTTTCTTCTTCTACAACTTCTTTTTCTCCTTTGTCTTTTTCTTCTTCGTCATCTTCTTCTTCTTCTTCTTATTGTTCTTCTTCATTTTCTTTTTCTTCTTTTTCTTCTTCTTCTCCTTCTTATCCTTCTTTTTGTACTTCTTCTTCTTCTTCTACTTCTTCTTCTCCTACTTCTCCTTCTTCTTCTTCTACTTCTTCTTCTACTTCATCTTCTTCTTCTTCTTCTTCTTCACCTTCTTCGTGGTCTTCTTCTTCTTCTTCTTCATCTTCTTCTTTTGCTTCCACTTCTTCTACCTCTTCTTCCTCTTCTTCTTCTTCATCTCATCTTCTTCATCTTCTTCATCTTCTCCTCCTCCTTTTCTTCTTCTTCTTCTTCTTCTTCTTCTTTGTCGTCTACTTCTTATTCTTCTTCTTCTTCTTCTTCTTCTATCTTTTTGTCTTCTTTATCTTCTTCTTCTTCTTCATTTTTTCTTCTACTTCTACCTCTTCGACTTCTTCATTGTCTTCTTCTTCTTCTTCTTCTACTTTGTCTTCTTCTTCTATGTCTCCTCCTTCTTATCTTCTTCTTCTTCTTCTTTGTCTTCTTCTTATTCTATGTCTCCATCATCATCTTCTTCTTTTTTTCGTCTTTTTTTCTTCTTTTTATTCTTCTTGTTATTCTTCCATTTCTTCTACTACTTCTTCTTCTTCTTCTTCTTCTTCTTCTTCTTCATCTTCTTCTTCTTTTTCTTCTTTTTCTTCTGTTTCTTCTTCTTTTTCTTCTTCTTTTTCTTCTTCTTCTTCATCATCATCTTCTTCTTCTTCTATTACTTCTTTTTCTTCTTTGTATTTTTCTTCTTCGTCTTCTTCTTCTTCTTCTTTTTCTTCTTCTTCTTCTTCTTCTTCTTATTCTTCTTCTCCTTCCACTTTCCTTCTTCTTCTCCTACTTCTCCATCTTTTTGTCCTTCTTCTTCTTCTTCTTCTTCTTCTTCTTCTCCTTCTTCTTCTTCTTCTTCTCCTCCTTCTTCTTCTTCTTCTTCATCTTCTTCTTCTTCTTCTCCTTCTTCTTGGTCTTCTTCTTCTTCTTCTTCTTCCTCCTCTTCTTCTTCGTCTTCTTCTTCTTCTTCTTCTTTTGGTTCCACTTCTTCTTCCTGCTCTTCTTCATCTTCTTCATTTTCTCCTTCTTCTTCGTCTTCTTCTTCTACTTCTTCTTCTTCTTCTTCTTCTTCCTTTTCTTCTTCTTCCTCTTCTTCTTCTTCTTCTTCCTCTTCTTCTTCTTCTTCTTCCTTTTTGTCTTCTTTATCTTCTTCTTCTTCGTCTTCTTTTTTTGTTCTACTTCTTCTTCCTCTTAAACTTCTTCTTTGTCTTCTTCTTCTTCTTCTACTACTTTCTCTTCTTCTTCTATGCTTTCTTCTCCTTCTTATCGTCTTCTTCTTCTTCTTTGTCTTCTTCTTATTCTACGTCTCCATCATCATCTTCTTCTTTTTTTTCTTCTTTTTATTCTTCTTGTTCTTCTTCCTTTCCTTCTACTACTACTTGTTCTTCTTCATCTTCTTCTTCTTCGTCTGCCTCTTCTTCTTCTTCTTCATCTTCTTCTTCTTCTAGTTCTTCTTTTTCTTCTTCTTTTTCTTCTTTTTCTTCTTCTTTTTCTTCTTCTTCTTCTTCTTCTTGTTTATCTTCTTCCTCATGTTCTTCTTCTTCTTCCTCCTCTTCTTCAACTTTTCTTCTTTGTCTTCGTCTTCTTCCCCTTAGTCTTCTTCTCCTTCTTTTTGTTCTACTTCTTCTTCTTCTTCTTCTACTTCTTCTTCTTATTCTCCATCTTCTTCTTCTTTTTCTTCTTTTTCTTCTTCTTCTTCTACTTGTTCTTTTCCTTCTTCTTCTTCGACTTTTGCCTTTTCTTCTTCTTCTTCTTCTTCTTGTTCTTCTTCTTCATCTTCTTCTTCGTCTTCTTCTTCTTCTTCTTCTTCTTCTTATTCTTCATCTTCTTCTTGATCTAGTTCTTCTTCTCCATCTTCTTGTTCTTCTCCTGCTTCCCCTTCTTTTGCTTCTTCTTCCTCTTCATCTTCTTCTTCTCCTACATCCCCTTCTTCTTCTTCTTCCTCCTCTTCTTTTTCGTCTTCTTCTTCTTCTTCTTCTTCTTCTTCTTCTTCTTTTTCTTCTTCTTCTTCTTCTTCATGTACTTCTTTTTCCAGTTATTCTTCTTCTTCATCCTATTCTTCTTCTTAATCTTTTTCTACTTCTACTTCTTCTTTTGCTCATTTGTCTTCCTGTTCTTCTTCTCCTTCTTTGTATTTTCCTACTTCTTCTTATTATTATTATTCTCATTCTTCTTCTTCTTCTTAATTATCACCTTCTTCTCCTTCTTCTTCTTCTTCTTCTTCTTCTTTTTCTTCCTCTTAATCTTCAACTTCTTTTTCTTCTTCCCCTTGTTCTTCCTCTTCTTTTTCTTCTTCTTCTTCGTCGTCTCCTTCATCTTGTTCTTCATCTTCTTCTTCTTCTTCTTCCTCTTCCAGTTCTCCTCCTCTTCCTCCTCCTCCACCTCCTTCTCGTTTTTCTCCTTCTTCTTGTTTAACTTCTTCTTCTTCACCTTCTTCTCCTTCTTCTTCTTCGTCTTCTTCTTCTTCCTCTTCTTCTTCTTCTTCTTCTTCTTCTTCTTCGTCATCTTTTCTTCTTCTTTTTCTTTGACTTCTTCTTTTTCTTGTTCTACTTCATCTTCTTCTTTTTCTTCATCTTCTTCTTCTTCTTCTTCTTTCTCTTCTTTCACTTCCTCTTTTTATTCTTCTTCTTTTCCTTCATATTCTTTATCTTCTTCTTGTTCTTCTTCTTCCTCTTTCTCTTCCTCTTCTCCTTCTTCTTCTCTTCTTCTTCTCCTTGTTTTTCTTCTTTTTCTTCTTTGTCTTCTTGTTCTTCTACTTCTTCAACTTCTTCCTCTTCTCCTCCCCTTCTACTTCTTCTTATTCTTATTATTATTATTATTATTATTGTTATTATTATATTATTAATATTATTATTAAAGTTATAAATATAATTCTTCTTCTTCATCATGATCGTCATCCTCTTCTTCTTCTTCTTCTTCTTCCACTTCCTTTTCTTCTTCCTCTTTTTTTATGCTTCTTCTTCTTTTTCCTCTTTTTTTTCTTCCTCATCTTCTTCTTCTTCATCATCACTTCTTCTTTTTCTTCGCCTTCTTCTTCTTCTTCTTCAACTTCTTCTTCTTCTTGTTCTTCTTATTCTTCTTCTTCTTTCCCTTCTTCTTCTTCCACTTCTTTTGCTTCTTCTTCTTTATCTTTTTCTTTCTCTTCTTCTTCTTCGTCTTCTCCGTCTTTTTCTTCTTCTTCTTCTTCTTCTTCTTCCTTATGTTCTTTTTCTTCTTTCTCTTCTTCTTTCATTCTTCTTTTTCTTGTTCTTCTTCTCCTTTTGCTTCTTCTTCTTCTTCTTCTTCTCCCCCTACTTCACCCTCTTCTCCTTCTTCTTCTTCTTCTTCTTCTAATTCTTTTTATACTTCTTCTTCTTCTCCTTAACCTTCTTCTTCTTCTTCTTCTTCTTCTTCTGGTTCTTCTTCTTCGGCTTCGTCTTCTTCTTCATTTTCTTCTTCTTATTCTTCTTCTTGTTCTTCTTCTTCCTCTTCTTCTTCTTTGTCATCTTCTTCTTTTTCTTCTTCTTCTTCTTCTTCGTCGTCTTATTCTTCATCATTATTTTGTTCTTCTTCTTCTTCTTCTTCTTCTTCTTCGTCTTCTTCTTCTTCTCCATCTTCTTCTACATCTTCTTCTTCGTCTTCTTCCTCTATGTCATCTTTTACTTCTTCTTCTTCTTCTTCATCTTCTTTATCCTCTTGTTTATCTGCTTCTTTTTCTCCTCCTTCTTTCTCCTCTTCTTCTTCTTCCTCTTCTTCTTCTTCTTCTACTTCTTGTACCTTTTCTTCTTCTTCCTTTTCTTGTTCTTACTCTTCTTTGTCTTCTTCTTCTTCTTCTTCTTCGTCTTCTTTTTCTACCTTGTCTTCTTTTTCTTCAACACTTCTAATTCTTCTTCGCCTTCTTCATCTTCTTCATCTTCTTCTTCTTCTTCTTCTTCTTCTCCTTCTTCTTCTTCTTATTCTTCTTATTCTTCTTCTTCTTCTTCTTCCTCTTCTTTTCCTTCTTCTCCTCCTCCAACTCCTCCTCCTCCTCCTCCTCCTTTTTCTTCCTCTTTTTCATCTTCTTCACCTTCTTTATCGTCTTCTTCTTCTTCTTCTTCATCTTCTTAATCGTCTTCTTCATCTTCTTCTTCATCATCTTCTTCTTCTTCATTTCTACTACCTCTTCTTCTTCTTCTTCTTCTTCTTCTTCCTCTTCTTCTACATCCTTTTCTTCGTCTTCTTCTTCAATTTCTCTTCTTCTTCGTCGTCTTCTTCGTCTTCTTCTTCTTTATCTTCTTTTTCTTCATCTTCTTTTTCTTCCTCGTCATTTTCTTCCTTTTATTCAACTTCTCCTTTTTCTTCCTCCTCGTCTTCCCCTTCTTCTTCTTCCACTTCTTCATCTTCTTCTTTGTCTCCTTCCCTTCTTCTTAATCTTCTTTTTCTTCTTCTTCTTCTTCATCTTCTTATTCTTCCTCGTCTTCTTCTTCCCCTTATTCATTTTCTTCTTTTTCTCTGTCTTCTTTTTCTTTTTCTTCTTCTTCTTCTTCTTCTCTTTCTTCTTTTCCTTCTACTCTACTTCTGCTTCATCTTCTTCTTGCTCTTCATCTTCTTCTTTAACTTCTTCCTCTTCTTCTTCTTCTTTATCTTCTCCTTCCCATTCTTCTACTTCTTCTTTTTATTCTTCTTCGTCTTCTTCTTCCTCTTCTTCTTTTGTTCGTCTTGTTCTTCTTCTTCTTTTCTTCTTCTTCTTCTTCTTCTTCTTGTTCATCTTTTTCTTCCTTCTCTTCGTCATCTTCTTCTTCTTCATCCTCTGTATCTTCATCATCATCTTCTACTTCTTCTCCTTCTTCTACTTCTCCGTCTTCTTATTCTTCTTGTTCTTCTTATTGTTCTACTTCTTATTCTTATTCTACTTCTTCTCCTCCTCCTCCCCCTCCTTCTTGTTCTTCTTCTTCTTCGTCTTCTTCTTCTTGTTCTTCTTCTTCTTATTCTTCTTCTTCTTAGTCTTCTTCTTCGTTTTCTTTGCCTTCTTCCTCTTGTTCTGCCTCTTCTTCTTCTTCTTCTTCTTCTTCTTCTTCTTCTTCATCTTTGTATTCTTCTTCTTCTACTCCTTGATCTTCTTCTTCTTCTTCTTCTT
>JAIUJO010001243.1:60000-62500 GCA_023846275.1 Vanilla planifolia
ACTCTTTGTCCTACTTCTCCTTGTTCTTCTTCTTCTTCTTCTTCTTTGTCTTCTTCTTCTTCTTTTTCTTCTTCTTCTTCTTCTACTTCTTCTTCTTCTTCTTCCTCTTCTTCTTCTTTTTCTTCTTCTTCTTTATCATCATCTTCTTCATCTTCTTCTTCCAGTTCTTTGTCTTCTTCTCCTTCTTCTTCTTCTTCTTCTTCTTCTTCTTCTTCTATGCCTTCTTCTTCTTCTCCTTCTTCTTCTTCTCCTTCTTCTTCTTCTTCTCCTTCTTCTTTTTCTTGTTCTTCTTATTATTATTCTTATTCTTTTTCTTCTTCTTCTACTTCTTCTTTTTCTTGTTTTTCTTCTTCTGCTTCTCCTTTTTCTTCATCTTCTTCACCTTTTTCATCATCATCATCATCATCATCATCATCATCATCATCATCTTATTCTAATTCTTCTTTTTCTTCTTCTTCTTTTTCTTCTTTTTCTTCTTCTTCTTCTTCTTATACTTCTTCTTCTTTCCTTATTTTTGTTCTTCTCCTTCTTCTCCTTTCCTCCTTCTTTCTCTTCTTCTTCTTATTCTTCTTCTTCTTCTTTCTCTCTTCTACTTCTTCTTTTTCTTCTTATTCTTCTTCTTCTTCTTCATCTTCTTCTTTTTTTTCTTCCTCTTCTTCTACTTCTTCTTTTTCGTCTGGTTCTTCTTCTTCTTCTTCTTCTTCTTCTTCTTTCTCTTGTCCCTCTTCATCTTCTTCTTTGTCTTCACTTCTTCTTTGTCTTCACTTCTTCTTTGTCTTCACTTCTTATTCTTCTTCTTATTCTTCTTCTTATTTTTCTTCTTCTTCTTCTTCGTGTTTTTTCTCATCTTCTTCTCCTTCTTCTTCTTCGTGTTTTTTCTCATCTTTTCCTCTTCTTTTTCTTCTTCTTCTTCTCTTCTTCTTCTTTTACTTGAAATTTTCTTCTTCTTCTTCTTCTTCTTCTTCTTATTCTTTGACTTCTTAATATTATTCTTGTTCTTCCTCTTTTTCCTCTTGTTCGTCTTCTTCTTCTTCTTCTTTCTCCTCTCCTTCTTGTGCTTCCTCTTCTTCTTCTTCTTCTTTTTCTTTGCTGTCTTCTTCTTCTTCGTCATCATCTTCTCCTTCTTCTTCATCATCTTCTTCTCCTCCTCCTTTTTCTGTTACTTCTTTTTCTCCTTCTCTTAGTTCTTCTTCTCATCCTCCTCCTTTTCCTCCTCCTTCTTCTTCTTCTTCTTCTTCTTCTTCTTCTACACATTCTTCTTCTTCTTCTTCTCCTTCTTCTTCTTCTCCTTGTCCTTTTCCTTCTTCTTCTTCATCTTCTTCTTCTCCTCCTTCTTCTTCTTCTACTTCCTATTCTTCTTCTTGTTCTTCTACTCCTTCTTCATTGTCTTCTTCTTCTTCTTTCTTCACTTGTTCTTCTTCTTTTTCAACTTCTTCTTCTTCTTCTTCATTTTGTTCTTCTTCTTGTTTGACATCTTCCTCTTCTTTTTCTATTTCTTCATCTTCTCCCTCCTTTTCTTCTTCTTCTTCTCCTCCTCCTTCTTCTTCTTCTCCTTCTTCGTCTTCTACTACTTCATCTCTTACTTTAGCTTCTTCTTCTTCTTATTCATCTTCTTCTTCTTCTATCCATCTTCTTTTTCATCATCACAACTTCTTCTTCTTCTTCTTTGTTTTGTTATTCTTCTTCCTCTTCTTCTTCTTCTTCGTCGTCTTTTTCATCCTTTTCTTCTTCTTCTTCTTCTTTGTCTTCTTCTTCTTCTTCAACGTCTTCTTATTTTTCCTCTCCATCTTTTGCTTCTTCTTCTTCTTCCTCTTACTCTTCATCGTCGTCTTCGTCTTCTTCTTCATCTTTTTCTTCTACTTCTTCTTCTCGATCTTCTTGTCCTTCTTCTCCTTCTTCTATGACTTCTTTTCCTTCTTCTTCTTCATCATCTTCTTTTTCTTCTTCTTAATCATCTTCTTCTACTTCTATTTCTTCAACTTCTTTGGCTTCTTGTTCCTCGTGTTCTTCTTCTTCTTCTCCTTCTCCTTTGTCTTTTCCTTCTTCATGTTCTACTTCATCTTGTACTTCTTTCGCATCTTCTTTTTCATCATCTTCTTTTATTTCTTCTTCTTGTTCTTCTTCTTTGCGATGTTCTTCTTCTTATTCTTCACTTTCTTCTTCTGGTTCATCTTCTTCTTCTTCTTCTTCTCCTTCTCCTTCCTCTTATCCTTCTTCTCCTTCTTCTTCTTCTTCTTGTTCTTCTTCTTCTTCTTCTTCTTCTTCTCTTCATCATTTTCTTAGTCCTCTTCTTCTTCTTCTTCCTCTTTTTCCTATTCTTGTTCTCCTTCTTCTTCTTCTTCTTATTTGTCTTCTTCATCTTCAACTTCTTCTTTTTCTTCTTCTTCTTCATCACCTTCAATTTCATCTTCCCTTTCTTCGTCCTCTTTTTCTTTTTCTTCATCTTGTTCTTCTTCAATTTCCTCCTCTTCTTCTTCTTCTTCTTCTTCTCCTTCTTCTT
>JAIUJO010001243.1:65000-67500 GCA_023846275.1 Vanilla planifolia
TTCACATTCTTCTTCTTCTTCTTCTTCTTCTTCTTCTTCTTCTTTCTCATCTTCATCTTCTTTGTCTTTTTCTTTTTCTTCTTCTTCTACCACTTCTTCCTCTTCTTCGTCGTCCTCTTCTTTGTCTTCCTTTTCTTCGTCTCTTGTTATTCTTCTTTGTCTACTACTTTTTCTACTTCTTCTTCTTCTTCATCATATTCATCTTCTTCTTCTTCTTCTTCTTCTTCTACTCCTTCTTCCTCATTTTCTACTTTGTTGTCTTCTTTTTCTTCTTGTTCTTCTTCTTCTTCTTGTCCTTCTCTTTCTTTTACATATTCTTCTTCGACTTCTTTTTCTTCTTCTTCTTCTTAGTCGTCTTCTTCTTCGTCTATGTGTTGTTTTTCTTCTTCTTCTTCTTCTTCTTCTAGTTCTTATCTTTCTTCTTCTTCTCAATCTTCTTATTCTACTTGTTCATCTCCTTCGTCTACGACTCCTTCTCCATCCTATTCTTCTTCTTTTCCTTCCACTTCTTTTTCTCTTTCTTCTACTTCTTGTTCTTGTTCTTCTTATTCTTATTCTTCTTCTTCTTCGACTTCTTCTTCTTCTTCATCTTCGTCTTCTTCTTCTCCTTCTTCTCCATCTTCCTCTTCGTCCTCTTCATCTTCTTCTTCTTGTTCTTCTAATTCTACTTCTTTTTGTTCATCTTCTTCTTCTTCTACTTCTTCTTTTTCTTCTTCTTCGTCTTCTAATTCTTCTTCACGTTCTTCTTCTTCGTGTTCCTCTTCTTGTTCTCCTTCTTCTTCTCCTTCTTCTTCTTCTTATTCTTTTTCTTCGTCTTCTTGTTCTTCTTCATCTTCTTCTTCTTCGTGTGCTTGTTCATGTTTTTCTTCTTCTACTACTACTTCTTCTTCTTATTCTTATTCTTTTTCTTCTTCTTCTCCTTCTTCTTCTTCTTCTTCTTCTTCTTCTTCTTTTTATTCTTCTTCTTTTTCTTCTTCTTCGTCTCATTCTTCTTCTTTTTCTTCCTCCTCGACTTCTTCTTCTTCTTCTTTGTCTTCTTCTTCTTGTTCTTCTTCTTCTTCCTCCTCCTCTTCTTCTTATTCATTTTCTCCTTGTTCTGTTTCTTCTTCGATTTTGTATTCTTCTTCTTCTTCTTCTTCTTCTTCACCTTCTTCTTCTTCTTCACCTTCTTCTTCTTCTTCTTCTTCTTTATCTTCTTTTTATCCTTTATTTTCTTCTTCGTTTTTTCTTCTTCTCCTCCTACTTCTTGTTCTCCATCTTTTTTCTCCTTCCTCTCCTTTTTCCTCTTTTTCTTCTCCTTATTCTTCTACTACTTCTATTACTACTACATGTTCTTCTTTTTCTTATTCTTCTTCTTCTTCTAATTCTCCTTGTCATTCTTCATCTCTTACTATTATTATTATTATAATTATTATTCTTCCACTTCTTCTTCTTCTTCTTCTTTGGCTTCTTCTTCTTCTTCTTCGGCTTCTTCTTCTTCTTCCCTATTCTTCTTCTTTTTCTTTGTTTTTTTCTTCTTCTTCTTCTTCTTCTTCTTTGTCATCTTCTTCTTCTTCTTCTTGTTCTTTTACTTCTTCTTCACCTTCTTCTTCTTCTTCTTCTTCTTTGTCTTCAACTTCTTTTTCTTATTCTTCTTTTTCTCCTTCTTCATCTTCTTCTTCTTCTCCTCTTATTTCTTGTTCTTCATATTTTTTCTCCCTTTCTTCCCCTTCTTCTTCTTCTTATTCTTCTTCTTTATCTTCTCCTTCTTCTTCTTCTTCTTCTCCATCTTCTTCTTCTCCATCCTCTTCTTTTATTTCACCTTCTTCTTCTTCTTCTTCCTCCTCTTCTTACTCTTCTTCATCATCATCATCAGCTTCTTCTTCTTCCTCTTTTTCTTCGTCTTCTTATTCTACATCTTCATTTTCTTGTTCTTCATCTTCTTCTTCTTCTTCTTCGCTTTCTTCTTCTTCATCACGTTCTCCTTCTTCTTCTTCGTCTTCTTCTTCTTCTTTTTCTCTTTTTTCTTCTTCTTCTTATTCGTCTTCTTCGTCTTCTTCTTCTTCTTCGTCGTCATCATCATCATAATCCATCTTCTTCTTCGTCTTCTTCTTCTTCTTTTTGTTCTTCTTCTTGTTTTTCCTCTTTGCCTTCTTCTTCTTCTTCTTCTTATTCTTTTTCTTTTTCTTCTTCTTCTTCTTCTTCTTTTTCTTCTTCTTCTTCTTCTACTACTTCTTCTTCTTCTTCTTCTCTTTCTCCTTCTTATTCTTCTATTCTTCTTCTTTGTTTTCTTCTTTATCTCTTTTTTCTTCTTCTTCTTCTTCTTCTCCTTCTACTTCTTCTTCTTCTTCTTTGTCTTCTTTCTCTTCTTATTCTTCTTCTCATTTTTCTTTTTGTTCATCTTCTACTTCTTGTTCTTCTTCATTTTCTTCTTCTGCTCCTTCTTCTTCTTCTTCTTCATTTTCCTTCTTTTCCTTTGTCGTCTTATTCTTCTTTTGTTTTTTCTTGTTCTTCTTCTTCT
>JAIUJO010001243.1:95000-97500 GCA_023846275.1 Vanilla planifolia
ATGAAGGAGAAGAGATGAAGAACAAGAAGATGAAGAAGAGGAAGAAGAAGGAGAGGAAGAAGAAGAAGAAAAAGAAGAAGAAGAAGAAAAAGAGAAAGAAGAGGATCATGAAGAAGATGAAGAAGCTGAAGATGAAGAAGAAGAAGAAGAAGAAGGAGAAGGAGGAGAAGAAGGAGAAGAAAGAGTAGGAGAAGAAGGAGAAGAAGGAAAATAATAATAATAATAATAATAATAATATGTTGTGAAAGGAGAAGAATAAGAAGAAGAAGTAGAAGAAGAAGAAGAAGAAGAAGAAGAAGAGGACAAAGGTGAAAAAAAGAAGAAGAAATAGAAAAAGAAGAGCAAATAGAAGAAGATGAAGAAAAAGAAGAGGCAGCAAAAGAAGAAGAAGAAGAATAAAAATATAAACAACAAGAACGAGGAGACGAAGAAGTAGAAGAATAATAAGAAGAAAAAGTAGTAGAAGAAGAAGAAGAGAAGGAAGAAGAAGAAGAAGAAGAATATGAAGATAAGGAAAAAGAAGATGATGAAGAAGAAAAGTTAGAAGAAGAAGAAGAAGAAGAAAAAGAAGAACATCAACAACAAAAAGAAGAATAAGAAGAAGAAGAAGTGGAGGAAAAAGAAGTAGTCGTAGGAGGAGAAAAAGAAGAAGAAGAATAAGAGGAAAAAGATGAAGTAGAAGAAGAAGAAGCAGTTGAAGAAGAAGAAGCAGAAGAGGAAGAAGAAGCAGAAGTAGAAGATGACATAGAAGAGATGAAGAAAAAGAAGAAAAAGAAGTTTAAGGAGAAGTGGAAGAAGAAGGTGAAGAAGAAGAAGAAGAAGAAGAACAAGAATAATAAGAAGAAGAAGAAAAAGAAAAAATGGGGCGGAGAAGAAGAAGAAGACAAAGAAGAAAAAGAAGAAAAAGAAGAAGAAGAAGAATTAGAAGAAGAATAAAAAGAAGGAGAAGAGGAAAAGGAAGAAGAAGTAAAAGAAGAACAAGAAGATTTAAGGAAACAGAAGAAGAATAAAAAGAGGAAAAGGAAGAGGAAGAAGAGGAATAAGATGAAGATGAAGAAGAGGATGTCAAAGAAGAACAAGGCTAAGAAGAGGAAGAAGAAGAGGAAGAAGAAGAAGAAGAGGAAGAAGACGAAGAAGAGGAAGAAGAAGACGTAGAAAAAGAAGTTGAAGAAGAACAAGAAGGAGAAGAAGGTGAAGAAGAAGATGAAGAAGAAGAAGAAGAAAAAGAAGGAGGAGGTGGAGGAGGAGGAGGAGGAGGAGAACAAAAAGAGGAAGAGGAAGAAGAAGAAGAAGAAGAAGAAGAAGAAGAAGTAGAAGACGAAGAAGAAGAAGATGAAGACGAAGAAGAAGAAGACGAAGAAGAGGAAGAGCAAGGGGATGAAGAACAGGAAGAGGAAAATTAAGAGGAAGAAAAAGAACAACAAGAAAATGAAGGAGAAGAAGAAGATTATTTAGAAGAAGAAGAAGAAGAAGAAGAAGAAGTAGAAGAAAAATAAAAAGAAGAAAAAGAAGAATAAGAAGACGAATTAGAAGAAGAAGAAGAAGTAGAAGTAGAAGAAGTGTAAGAAGAAGATGTAGTAAGAAGAAGAAGTAGAAGTAGAAGAAGTGTAAGAAGAAGAAATAGTAGAAGAAGAAGAAGAAGAAGAAGAAGAAGAAGTGGAAGAAGAAGAAGTAGAAGAAGAAGAAGAAGAAGAAGAAGAAGAAGAAGAGGAAGAAGAAGAAGAAGAAGAGGAAGAAGAAGAGGAGGAAGAAGCAGAAGGGGAAGTATAAGAAGAATAAGAAGATGGAGAAGAACAAGAAGACAATGTAAAAGAAGAAGAAGATGATGATCATGAAGAAGAAGATGAAGAATAAGAAGAAGAAGAACACGAAGAAAAAGAAGAAGAAGATGAAGGGCAAGAAGAAGTAGAAGAAGAAGAAGGCAAAAAAGAAGAAGAAGAGGAAGAAGAAGAAGAAGAAGAAGAAGAAGAAGAAGGAGAAGTTAAAGAACAAGGAGAAGAAGAAGAAGAAGAAGGAGAAGGATAAGGAGAAGAAGAAGGCAAAGAAGAACAAGAAGTAGAAGAAGAAGTTGAAGAAGAAAGGGAAGAAGATGAAGAACGCGAAGAAGAAGATGATGAAGAAGAAGAAGAAGAATGAGAAGAAGAAGAAGATGATGATGATGATGTGTGAGAAGAAGTAAAAGAAGAAGAAGAAGAAGAATAAAAAGAAGGTGAGGAAGACTAAAAGAAAGAAGATGAAGACAAAGAAGAAAAAGATGAAGAAGTGGAAGAAGAAAAAGCAGAGGAAGAAGAAGAAAAAGAACATGAAGAAGAAGACCAAGAAGGAGGAGAAGAAGAAGTAGAAGAGGAAGAAGAAGAAAAAGTAGAGGAAGGAAAAAAATAAAAAGAAAAAGAAAAAGAACAACAAATTGACGAAGCAGTAAAAGAAGAGGAAGAGGAAGAAGAAGAGGAACAAGAAGAAGAAGAACAACAAGAAGAAGAAAAAGATGACGAAGAAGAAG
>JAIUJO010001243.1:115000-119393 GCA_023846275.1 Vanilla planifolia
AGAAGAAGAAAAAGAATAAAATGAAGAAGACGAAGATGAAGAAGAAGAAGAATAAAAGAAGAAGAAGAAGATGATGATGAATAAGAAGAAGAAGAAGAAGAAGAAGTTGAATAAGAAGAACAAGAACATGATGATGAAAAAGAATGGGAAGAAGAAGAAGATAAGGAAGAGGAATAAGAAGTAAAAGAGGAAGAAGAAGAAGAAGAAGATGGAGAAGAAGAAGAAGATGAAGAAGAAGTAAAAGAAGAAGAAGAAGAAGAACATGAAGGAGAAGATGATAAGAATAAAATGAAGAAGAAGAAGAAGGAGAAGTAGAAGAAGAAGAAGCAAAAGAAGAATAAGAAGAAGAAGATGAAGAAAAAGTCAAAGAAGAACAAGGAGAAGAAGAAGAAGGAGAAGAAGACGAAGGAGAAGAAGAATAAGGAGAAGAAGAAGAAGATGACAAAGAAGAAAAAGAAGAAGATGAAGAAGATGAAGATAACAGAGGAGGAGAAGTAGAAGCAGAAGAAGAAAAAGATAATGAAGAAGAATGTGAAGAAGAAGAAGATGAAGAAGAAGAAGAAGAAGATTAAAAAGAAAGAAAACAAGACAAAGAGGAAGAAGACAAAGACAAATAAGAAAAAGATGAAGAAGCCGAAGAAGAAGAAGAGGAAGAAGAATAGCAACAACTTGAAGAAGAACGAGAAGAATGTGGAGGAGAAGATGAAGAAGAAGAAGAAGAAGAAGATTGAGAAGAAGAAGTAACAGAAGAAGAAGAAAAAGAAAATGAAGAAGAAAAAGAAGAAGAAGAAGAAGAAGAAGACGTAGAAGAACACGAAGAAAAAGAAGAAGAAGATGAAGAAGAGGAAGAAGATGAAGAAGAAGAAGGAGAAGAAGAAGAAGCAAAAGAAGAAGTAGAAGAAGAAGAAGAAGAATAAGAGGAGGACAAAGAAGTACAAGATGAAGAAGAAGAAAAAGAAGAAGAAGAAGAAGAAGAAGAAGAATAAGTGGAGGAAGAAGAAGAAGTAGAGGAAGATGAAGAAGAAGAAGAAGAAAATGAAGAAGAAGAAGAAGAAAAAGAAGAAGAAGATGAGAAGAAGAAAGCCAAGCAGAAGAAGAAGAAGAGGAGGAAGAAAAAGAGGAATAAGAAGATAAATAAGAAGAAGAAGAAGAATTTGAAGAAAAAGAAGGAGAAGAAGAAGAAGAAGAAGAAGGAGGAGGAGGAGAGAAGAAGAAGAAGAAGAAGAAGAAGAAGAAAAAGAATAAAATGAAGAAGACGAAGATGAAGAAGAAGAAGAATAAAAGAAGAAGAAGAAGAAGATGAATAATAATAAGAAGAGATGATGATGATGAAAAAGAATGAGAAGAAGAAGAAGATTTGGAAGAAGAATAAGAAGAAAAAGAGGAAGAAGAAGAATAAGTAGAAGAAGAAGAAGAAGATGAGAAGAAGAAGAAGATGAAGAAGAAGAAGTAAAAGAAGAAGAAGAAAAAGAAGAACATGAAGGAGAAGATGATAAGAATAAAATGAAGAAGAAGAAGGAGAAGCAAAAGAAGAAGAAGCAAAAAGAAGAATATGAAGAAGAAGAAGAAGAAGAAGAAAAACTCAAAGAAGAAGAAGGAGAAGAAGAAGAAGAAAGAGTAAAAGAAGTAGAAGACGAAGAATAAGGAGAAGAAGAAGAAGATGACAAAAAAGAAGAAGATGAAGATGATGAAGATAAAGGAGGAGGAGAAGTAGAAGAAGAAGAAGAAAAAACTAATGAAGAAGAATGTGAAGAAGAAGAAGATGAAGAAGAAGAAGAAGAAGAGGAATAAAGAAAGAAAAGAAGACAAAGAGGAAGAAGAAAATGATAAATAAGAAAAAGACAAAGAAGTGGAAGAAGAAGAAAAAGAGCAATAACTTGAAGAAGAAGGAGAAGAATGTGAAGGAGAAGATGAAGAAGAAGAAGAAGGAGAAGAAGAAGAAGAAGAGAAAAGGAAGAAGGAGGTGAAGAAGACAAAAAAGAAGAAGGACAAGAAGAAGAGGAACAGGAAGAAAAAGAACAAGAAGAGGATAAGAAGAGGAATGGAAGAAGAGGAAGAAGAAGAAGAAGAAGAAGAAGAAGAAGTCGATGAAGGAAACGATGAAGAAGAGAAGAAGAAGAAGATGGCGAAGAAGAAGAAGACGAAGGAGGAGGAGGAGCAGGAGAAGGAGGTGAACAAGAAGATGAAGATGAAGATGAAGATGAAGAGAAGGAGAGAAGAAGAAGAAGATTAGAAGAAGAAGAAGAAGAAGAAGAAGACGAGGAAGAACAAGATGCAGACGTAGATAAAGAAGATGAAGAGAAAAAAGAAGGGGAAGAAGACAGAAGATGATGATGAAGAAGAAGAAGAAAAAGAAGAAGTTGAAGGAAGAAGAAGGAAAAGAAGAAGAAAAGATGAAGAGGAAGAATAATAAGTGGAGGAAGAAGAAGAAGACGAAGAAGAAGAAGAAGAAGAAGAAGAAGAAGAAGAAGAAGAAGAAGAAGAAGAAGAAGATGATGTTGATTAAGAAGAAAAAGAAGAAAAATAAGTAGAAAGAATAAGAATAAGAAGAAGAAGAAAAAGTTGAAGAATGAGTAGAAGAAGAAGCAGAAGAAGAAGAAGAAAAAGAAAAGACAAAGAAGAAGAAGAAGAAGATTGCGAAGAAGAAGAAGAAGAGGAAGAAGACGTCAAAGATGAAGACGAAGAAGATGATAGTAGCAGTAGAAGAAGAGAAGAAGTAAAAGAAGAAGAAGAAGAAGAAGAAAAAGAAGACGAAGGTGAAGAAGAAGAAGAAGAAGAAAAAGAAGTAGAAGAAGAAGAAGAAGAAAAAGAAGAAAAACAAGAAGTAGAAGAAGAGGATGAAGAAGAAGAAGAAGTCAAAGAAGGCAAACAAGTGGAAAAGGAGGGAGTTGGAGAAGAAGAAGATGATGAAGAAGACATACAAGAGGAAGAAGATGATGAAGAAAATGAAGAAGAAGAAGAAGAAGAAGGAGAAGAAGTAGAAGAAGAAGAAGGACAAGAAGAAGAAGAAGGGGAAGAGAAGAAGAAGAAGAGGAAGAATAAGAATAAGAAAAACAAAATGAAGAAGAAAAAGAAGAAGAAGAAGAAGGTGAAGAAGAAGAACACGAAGAAAAAGAAGAAGAAGATGAAGAAGTAGAAGAAGAAAAAGAGGAAGAAAAAGAAGTAGAAGAAGAAGAAGAAGAATAATAAGTAGAAGAAGAAAGAAAAAGAAGTGAAAGAAGAAGAAGAAGAAGAAGAAAAATAAGTAGAAGAATAAGAAGAAGAAGAAGAAGAAGAAAAAGATGAAGAATGAGAGGGAGGAAGAAGCAGAAGAAGAAGAAGAAAAAAAAGTAAAAGAAGAAGAATGCGAAGAAGAAGAACGAGACAAAGAAGAAGAAGACGAAGAAGTTGAAGAAGACAAAGAGGAAGAAAAAGAAGTAGAAGAAGAAGAAGATGTAGAAGTACTAGAAGAAGTAGTACAAGAAGAAAAAAAATAAGAGGAAGAAGAAGAAGAAGAATAAGAAGAAGAAGAAGAACAAGAAAAAAGAAGAAGAAGAAGAAGAAGAAGATGAAGAAGAAGAATAAGAAGAAGAAGAATAATAGGAAAAAAATGTAGTGGAAGAAGAATAATAATAATAATAATAAGAAGAAGAAAAAGAAGAAGTAAAGGAAAAGAAGGAGAGAAGAAGAAGAGGAAGAACATAAAGAAGAAGAAAAAGATGGAGAAGAGGTAGAAGAAGATAAGGAGGAGGAAGAGGAAGAAGAAGAAGAATAGGAAGAAGTAGAAGAAGAAGAAGAAGAAGAGAAAGAAGAAGAAAAAGAATGAGAAGTAGGAGAAGAAGAAGAAGAAAAGGAAAATGAAGAAGTCTAAGAGGAAGAAAACAAAGACGAAGAAGAGGAAGAAGAAGAAGAAGAAGAAGCAAGGAAGGAGAAGAAGAAGAAGAAGAAGAAGTATTAGAAGAAGAAGGAAAAGATGAAGAAGGAGGAGGAGAAAAAGAAGAAGTAGAAGAAGGAGAAGAAGAAGAAGAAGAGGGAAAGAGAAGAGAAGAAGAAGAAGAAGGAGAAGAAGAGGAAAGAGGTGAAAAAGAAGAGGAAGAAGATAAAGAAGAGAAATAAGAAAAAGAAGATTAAGTCGAAGAAGATGAAGAAGAAGAAGAAGAAGAAGAAGAAAGAAGATGATGATGATGAAGAAAAAGGAGGAGGAGGAGGAGAAGAAGAAGACGAATAATAATAATAATAAGAAGATGTTGTAGAAGAAGATGAAGAAGAAGAAGAAGAAGGAGATAGAAGAAGAGGAAAGAAGAAGAAGAAGAAAAAGAAGAAGAAGAAGAAGAAAAATAATAAAAAGAAGTTGAAGAAGAAGAAAAAGAAGAAGGAGATGAATAATAAGAAGATGAATAAGAACAACTAGAAG
>JAIUJO010000568.1:7500-10000 GCA_023846275.1 Vanilla planifolia
TCTTCAACTTCTTCCTCCTCTTCTTCTTCTTCTTCTTCTTTTTCTTGTTTTTCTTCTTCTTTTTCTTCTCTTCCTCTTCTTATGCTCCTTCTTCTTCTACTTCTTTTACCTTTTCTTCTTCTTCTTCTTCTTCTTCTTCTTCTTCTCCTCCTTATTATTATTGTTATTAACATTACTATTATTATTATTATTAATATTGTTATTATTATTATTACGATTATTCATACTCTTCTTCTTCTTCTTCTTCATCTTTTCCATCCTCTACTACTTTTTCTTATTCTTCTTCTTCATCTTCTTCTTCTTCTTCGTCTATTTGTTCATCATCTTCACTTTCTTCCTCTTCTTCTTCTTTTTCTACTTCTTCTTTTGGTTCTTCTTCTTCTCCTCCTCATCCTCCTCCTTTCTTCTTCTTCATCCTCTTCTTCTTCTTCTTCTTCTTCTTCTTCTTTTTTGTTCTTCTTCTTCTTCATATTATTCTTCTAATTCTTCTTCTTCTTCCTTAACTTCTTTTTCTTTTCTTCCTCCTCTTCTTGTTCTTCTTCTTCAACTTCTTCTTATTCTTCTTCTTCTTCTTTGCTTCTTCTTGTTCTTCTTCTTCTTTGCTTCTTCTTGTTCTTCTTCTTCTTCTCCTTCGTCTTCTTCTTCTTCTTCTTCTTCTTCTTTTTCCTCAACTTTCTTCTTCTTTTTCTTCTTCTTTTTCTTCTTCTTTTTATTCTTCTTCTTCTTCTTCTTCTTCTCCTTCTTCTTTCTCCTTCTTCTTTTTCTTCTTCTTTTATTTCTTCTTCTTCTTCTTCTTCTTCTTCTTTCGGCTCCTCTTCCTCCTTTTTTCCTCCTCTTCTTCTTTTTCTTCTTCTTCTTCTTCTTCTTAATCATCATCATCTTCTTCTTCTTCTTCTTCCTTATATTTTTCTTCTTCTTCTTTTTCTTTTTCATCATTATCATCATCTTCTTCTTCTTCTACTTCTACTTCTTCTTCTACTTCTTCTTCCTCTTCCTCTTCTTCTTCTTTTTCATCCTATTCTTTCTCTTCTAAATCATTATCATCATCATCATCTTCTTCTTCTTCTTCTTCTTCATCTTCTTCTTTTTCTTCTTCTTCTTCATTTCTTCTTCCTCATCTTCTTCTTCTTCTACTTCTTCTTCTTCTTCTTCTCTTTGTCCTTCTCTTTCTTTTTCTTCTTCTTCTTCTGGTTGTTTTTGTAAATCTTCTTCTTCTTCTTCTTCGTGTTCTATCTTCTTCCTCTTCTTTCTTCTTCTTCTTCTTCTTCTTCTGCAATTTTAACTTCTTCATCTTCTTCTTCGTCTTCTTCTTCCTCTCCTTTTAATTTTTCATCATCTTCTTCTTTTTCTTCTTGTTCTTCTTTAGCTTCATTTTCTTCTTCTTCTTCTACTACTTCTTCTTTTACTTTTCCTTCTTCTTCTTCATCTTCTACTTCTTCTTCCTCTTCTCCGTCACCTCCTTCTCTCTCTTTATTCTTCTACTTCTTCTTCATCATCATCTTGTTTTTCTTCTTCTTTTCATCTTCATCTTCTTCTTTTGCTCTACTTCTTCTTCTCCTTCTTCTTCTTTATTATCATCATTCTCTTCTTCTTCTACTTCTTCTTCTTCTTCTTCTTCTTCTTCTCCTTCTTCTTCTCCTTCCTATTCTCCTTCCTCTTCTCCTTCTTCATCATCCTCTTCTTCTTCTTCTTCTTCTTCTTCTTCTTCTTCTCCGTCTTCTTCTTCTTCTTCTTCTTCTTCTTCTTCTTTTTCTGCTTCCTCTTCTTCTTCAAAATCTTCTTCTCTTTCTTCCTTTTCTTCTCCTTCTTCTTGTTCATCATCTCTTCCTCTACTTCATGACCTTCTTCTTCTTTTTCTTCTTTTTCTACTTTTACTTCTTCTTCGTCTTCTTCTTCTTCTTCTACTTCTACTTCTGCTTTTTCTTTTTCTTCGTCTTCTCTTTTTTCTTCTTCTTCATCTTCTTCTTCTTCTTCTACTTCTTCTTCTTCTTCTCCCTATTCCTCTTCTTCTTCTTATTCTTCATCATCATCTTCTTCTTCTTCTTCTTCATCTTCTTATTCTTCTTCTTCTTCTACCTCTTCTTCTTCTTGTTCTTCTTCTTCTTCTTATTTTCCTTCTTCTCCTCTCCTTCTTCTTCCTCATCCTCTTCCACTTCTTCTTCTTACTCTTTTTCTTCCTCTTCTTCTTCTTGTTCTTTTTCTTCCTTGTCTTCTTCTTCTTCTTCTAACTCTTCTTATTCTTCTTATTGTTTTCCATCTCATTCTTCTTCTTCTACTTCTTCTCATTCTTCTTCTTCTTCTTCTTCTTCTTCTTCTTCAACTTCTTCTCTTTCTTCTTCTTCTTCATCTTTGTCTTCTTCTATATCTTATTCTTCGCCTTCTTCTTCTACTTGTTCTTCTTTTTCCTCTTCTTCTACTTCTTCTTCTTCTTCTTGTTCTTCTTGCTCTTGTTCTTCTTCTTCTTCACCTTCATCCTTTTCTTCTTCTTCTTCTTCTTCTT
>JAIUJO010000568.1:30000-45000 GCA_023846275.1 Vanilla planifolia
CTTCTTCTTCTTCTTCATCTTCTTCTTTCCCTTATTCTTCAACCTCTTCTTCCTTGTCTCCTATTTCTTTTTATCCTTCTTCTTCTTCTTCTTCTTCTCCTTCTCTATCTTCTTCTTATTCTTCTCGTTCTTCTTCTTCATCTTCATCTTCTTCTTCTTTTTATTTTTCTTCTTCTTATTCTTATTCTTCTTCTTCTTCATCTTCTTCTTTTTCACCTTCTTCTTCCACATCTTCTTCTTCGTCTTCTTCTTCTCCCACTTCTTCAAAATCATTTTCTTCTTCTTCTTCTTCTTCTTCTTCTTCTTCTTCTTTTTCTTCTTCTTCCTATTCGTCTTCTTCTTCTTCTTCTTCTTCTTCTTCTTTTTCCTCTTCTTGTTCTTCTTCATCGTCTTCTTCATGTTCTTCTTCAGCCTCATCTTTATCTTATTCGCCCTCTTCTTCTTAGTCGTCTTCTTCTCTTTCTTCTTCTTCCTCTTCTCCTTCTTCCTCTTTTACGTCTTCTTCTTGTTTATCTCTTCTTCTTCTTCTTCTTCAACATCTTCTTCAATGTCACACTCATCATCATCATCATCTTCTTCTTCTTCTTCATTATATTCTTCTTTTCTTCTTCGACTTCTTCTTCTTCCTATTCTACTCTTTCTACTTCTCCTTCTTCTTCTCCTTCTGCTTCTACTTCTTGTTCTTCTTGTTCTTCTACTACTTTAACTTGTTCTTCTTCTTCTTCTTCTCTTCTTCTTCTTTCTCGTCTTCATCTTCTTCTTCTTCATCTTCCTTTTCTTCTTCTTCTTCTACATCAACTTCTTCATCTTCTTCTTCATCTTCTCGTTCTTTTTCTTCGCCATCTTCTTCTAATTTTTGACTTTTTCCTTTTCTTCTTCATTTATCTGTACTTCTTCTTCTATTTCTTCTTCTTCTCTTTATTCTTCTTTTTCTTCTTCTTCTTCTTCTTCTTCTTCTCATTCTTCTACTCCTTCTCTATCTTCTTCTTATTCATTTTCTTCTTGTTCTTGTTCTTCTTCTTCATCTTCCCTCCTTGTCCTCCTTCTTTTTCTTCTTCTTTTCTTCTTCTTCTACTTCTTCTTCATCATCATCTTCTTCTTCTTCTGCTTCTTCTTCTTTGTCTTCCTCATCGTCTTCTTCTTCGTCTTCTCCTTCATCATCATCATCTTCTTCGTCTTCTTCTTCATCTTCTTCTCTTTCTTCTTCTTCCCCTTCTTCCATTTCTTCTTCCTCCTCTTCTTTGGCTTCCACTTCTTTATCCTTTTGTTTTTCAACTTTTTCATCATCATCATCATCTTTTTCTTCTTCTACTTCTTCTTCTTATTCTTCTAATTCTTCTTCCTCTCCTTCTTCTTCTTATTCTTTTTGTTCTTTCTCATATTCTTCTTCTCCTTCATCATCTTCTTCTTTTTCTTCTCCACCTCCTCCTCCTTCTTCTTCTTCTTCCCCTTATTGTTCAACCTCTTCTTATATGTCTTCTACTTCTATTTCTCCTTCTTCTTCTTCTCCTTCTCCTTCTTCGTCTTCTTCTTGTTCTTTGCCTTCTTCTTCTTCTTCTTCTTCTTATCTTTCTTCTCCTTTTAAGTCTTGTTCTTCTTCTTCTTCGTCAAATTATTTTTCTTCTTCCTCTTCTTCTCCTTCAGTTTCTTCTTCTTCTTTTTTTGTTTCTTCTTCTTCTTCAACTTCTTCTTCTTCTTCTTCTTCTTTTTCTTCGTCTTCTTGTCCTTCTTCCTCTTCTTCAAAATCTTTTTTTCCTCTTCTTCTTCTTCTTCTTCTTCTTCTTCTCCTTCTTCTTTTTCCTCTTTTTGTTCTTCTTCTCCATCATCTTCTTCTTCATCCACATGATCTTAGTCATCTTCTTAGTCATCTTCCTCTCTTTCTTCTTCATCTACTTCTTCTTCTTCTAATACTTCTTCTCCTTCTTCTTCCTCTTCATCTACTTCTCCTTCACCTTCTTTTTCACTTTCTTCTTCCTCTTCTTCATCATCATCACCTTCTTCTTCTTCTTCTTCCTCTTCTTCCTCTTCTACTTATTCTTATTCGTCATTTTCTTCTTCTTCTTCTTATATTTCTTCTCTTTTTCATCATCATCATCTTCTTCTTCTTCTTCTTCTTCTCCTCCTCCTCCTTCTTCAACTTCTTCTTCTTGTTCTTCTTCTTCTTTTTCTTCTACTACTTTTCTTCTTCTTCTTTCTTATCATCATCATCTTCTCTTCTTCTTCTTCTTCTTCTTCAACTTCTCTTTTCTCTTGGTCTTTTTCTTCTTAATCTTCATCTTCTTCTTCTTCTTCTTCTTCTTCTTCTTTGCCTTCTTCTTCTACATCTACTTCTTCCTCTTCTTCTTCTTCTTCTTCTACTTCTTTGTCTTCTTCTTGTTCGTCTTCTTCTCCTTCTTCTTATTCTTCTTCTTCTTGTTTATCTTCGTCTACTTCTTCTTCTTCTTCTTCTTCTACTTCTTCTCCTTCTCCTTCTTCAACTTCTTCTTCCTCTTCTTCTTCTTCTTCTTCCTCTTCCTCCTCTACTTCTACTTCTTCTTCTTCTTCTCTTTGATCTTCTACTTCTTCTCCTTCTTCTTCTTCTTCTCCTTCTCCTTCTTCAACTTCTTCTTCTTCTTCCTCTTCTACTTCATCTTCTTCCTCTTCCTCTTCTTCTTCTACTTCTTCTTCTTCTTCTCTTTGATCTACTACTACTTCTTCTTCTTCTTCTTCTTCTTCTTCTTCCTGCTCCACCTCTTCTTCATCTTCTTCTTTTTCTATCTTATTCTTCTTCGTCTTCTTCTTCTTCTTCTTTTTCTTCGACTTCTTCTTCAACTTCTGCTTCTTCTTTTTCTCCTTCGTCTTCCTCTTCGTCTTCTTCTTCTCTTCTTCTTCTTCCTCTTTTTCTTCTTCTTCTTCTTCTCCTTCCTATTCTTCTTTTTCTTTGTCTTCTTCTTCTTGTACTTCTTATATTCCTCTTCTTCTTCTTGTTCTTCATCATCTTCATCATCTTTTTCATCTTCTTCTTCTTCTTCTTCATAATCTTCTTTATCATCATCATCATCATCTTCTTCTTCTTCTAATAATTCTTTTCCATTATCATCATCATCATCATCATCATCTTATTCTTCTTCTTCTTTTTTTCCTTCTTCAACTTCTTTTTCTTCTTCTTCTTCTTCTTCAACATCTTCTTCTTCTTCTTCTTCCTCTTCTTCTTCTTCGACTTCTTCTTCTTCTTCTTCTTCTTCTTTGTCTTTTAATTTCTTCTTCTTCTTCTTCTTCTATTCTTCTTCTTCTTCTTCTCCCCTTCTCAATGCCCATCTTCCTCATTTTTCTTTTCTTCATTATCTTCTTCGTTTTCGTCTTCTTCTTCTTCTAATAGTACTACTTCTTCTTCTTCTTTTTCTTCTTCTCCTTCTTCGTCGTCATCATCTTCTTCTTTTTCTTCTTCATCATCTTCTTCCACTTCCTCACATTCTTCTTCTTCTTTTTTGTCTTCTTCTTCGTCGTTGTTTTCCTCTTCTTATTCTGCCTCTTCTTCTTCTTCTTATTTTTCTTCTTCTTTGCCTTTTTCTTTTTCGACTTCTTCATCATCTTCTTCTTCTTCTTCTTCTTCATCTTCTTCATTTTTTCTTCTTAATCATCATCTTGTTCTTGTTCTTCTTCTTCATCCCCTTCTTTTTTTCTTCGCGTTCTTCTTCTTCATCCCCTTCTTTTTCTGCTTCTTCTTCTTCTTTATCTTTTTCCTCTTCTTCTTCTTCTTCTTCTTCTTCTCCTTCGTCTTCATGTTCTTCATCTTCTTCCTCTTCCTCTTCTTCTTCATCATCATCATAGTCTTATCTTCTTCTTCTTCTTCTTCTTCCTCTTCTTTTTCATCTTCTTCATCTTCTTCTTCTTCTTCTTCTTCTTTTTCTTGTTCTCTTTCTTCTTCCTCTTCTTCTCCTTTTTGTTCTTCTTCTTCTTCTTCTTCATCTCTTTTTTCCCCTTCTTTTTCTTCTTCGTTTTCTTCATCTTCTTCTTCTACTTCTTCTTCATCATCTTCTTCTTCTTCTTCTTCTACTTCTTCTTCTTCTACCACTTCTTCCTCTTCTTCTTCTTTAGTTTCTTCTTCTTCTTCTCCTTCTCCTTCATCTTCATCTTCTTCTTTTTCTCCATCCTCTTCCTCGTCTTCTTATTCGTATTCTTCTTCTTCTTCTTCTTCTTCTTCCTCTTCCCCTTCTTCGTGTTCCACCTGTTCATTTTCCTTTTCTTCATCATCTTCTTTGTCTTTTTCTTCTTCTTCTTCTTCTTCTTCTTCCTCCTCCTCCACTTCTTCTTCTTTTTCTTCTTCTTCTTCTTCTTCTTCTTCTTCTTCTTCTTCTTCTTCTTCTTCTTCTGCTTCTTCTTCAACTTCTTTTTCTTCGTGTTCTTCTCATTCTTCTTCATTTTTTCCGCTTCTTCTTCTTTGCCTTCTTCTTCATCTTCTTCTTCATCTTCTTCATCTTCTTCATCATCATCATCTTCTTCTTCTTCTTCTTCTTCGTCTTCTTTATCTTCTTGCTCTTCCTCCTCTTCTTCTTCTTCCAGTTCTTCGTCTTCCTCTTCTTCATCTTTCGTTTATTCATCTTCTTGTTCGTCTTCGTCATCTTCTTCATCATCATCATCAACTTCTTCTTCTTCTTCTTTTTCTACTCTTTCCAGTTCTAGTTCCCCTACTTCTTCTTCATATTCTTCTTCTCATTTATCTTCTTTTTTTCATCTTCTACTTCTTCTTCTTCTTCTTCTTCTTCTACATCTCCTTCCTCTTCTTCTTCTTCTTCTTGCCTGTTATAGTTCTTCTTCTTCTTCCTCCTCTTCTTCTCCTTCTTCTTCTACTTCTTCTTCTTCTTCTTCATCTTCTTCTTTTTCTTCTCCTTCTTCTCCTTCTTCTTCTTCTTCTTCTTCCTCCTCCTCCTCATCTACTTCTTCTACTTTTTCTTCTTCTTTTTCTTATTCTTCTTCTTCTTCTTCTTACTCCACTTCAACTTCTTCTACCTACTCCACTTCATCTCCTTTTTAATCTTCTTTTCTTCTTCTTTTTCTTCTTCTTCTTCTTCTTCTTCTTCTAATTCTTCATCATCTTCTCCTTCGTCTTCTTCTTCTTCTTATTCTTTTTCTGCTTTTTCTTCTTATTCTTATTCTTATTCTTCTTCTACATGTTTTTCCCGTTTTTCTTCGTCTTCTTCTTCATTTATTTCTTCTTCTTCTTCTTCTTCTTCGTCTTCCTCTTCTTCTTCCTCTTCTACTTCTTCATCTTCTTCTTCTTCATCTTCTTCTTCTTCTTCTTCTTCTTCTTCTTCTTCTTCTACTAGCTCTTCTTCTTCTACAACTACTTCTTCTTCTTCATCTTCTTCTTTGTCTTCTCCTTCTTGTTCTTCTTCTTCCTCTTCTTCTTCTTCTTCTCTTTCTTCTACTTCCACATCTTCTTCTTCCTCTTCTTCCTCATCTTCTTCTTCTTCATCTTCTTCCTCTTCTTATGTTTCCTTTTCTCCTACTTCTTCTTCATCTTCTTCATCTTCTTCTTCCTCTTTTTCATCTTCTTCGTCTTCTACTTTTCATTCTTGTTCTTCTTATTCTTCTTCTTCTTCTTCTTCTTCCGCTTCTTCCTCTTCTTCACCTTCTTCGACTTCTTCTTCTTCTTCCTCTTTCACTTCTTCTTCTTCTTCCTCGTCATTTTCTTCTTCTTCTTTTTCTTCTTCTCCTTCATCTTTTTCTTGTTGTTCTTTCTCTTCTTCTTCATCTTATTCTTTTTCTTCTTCTTCTTCTTCTTCACATTCTTCTTCTTCTTCTTCTTCTTCTAGTTCTTCTTCCTCATCTTCTACTTCTTTTCCTTCTTGTTCTTCATCTTTCTCATCATCATCTTCTTCTTCTTCTTCATCATCTTCTTTGTCTTCTTTTACTTCTTCTTCTTCTACTTCTTCTTCTTCTACTACTTCTTATTCTTCTTTTTCTACTTCTTCTTCTTCTTCTTCTTCTTCTTCTAGTTCTTCTTCCTCATCTTCTACTTCTTTTCCTTCTTGTTCTTCATCTTTCTCATCATCATCTTCTTCTTCTTCTTCATCATCTTCTTTGTCTTCTTTTACTTCTTCTTCTTCTACTTCTTCTTCTTCTACTACTTCTTATTCTTCTTTTTCTACTTCTTCTTCTTCTTCCTCTTCTTCTTCTTCTTTTTCCTCTTTTCTTCGTCGTCTTCGTCATCATGATCCTATTCTTCTTCTACTTCTTCTTCTAATTCTACTTCTATTTCTTAATCTTTTTGTTTTTCTTCTTTCTCGTCGTTTTCTTCCTTCCTTCTTTATCTTCTTCTTCTTTGTCTTTTTTTCTACTTCTTCTTCTTCTTCTTCTTGTTCTTCTTCCCCTTTGTCCCGTTCCACTTCTTCCTTTTCCCTTTCTTCGTCATCTTCTTTGCCTTCTTCTTCTTCTTCTTCTTCTTCTTCTTCTTTATCTTCTTCTACTACTTCTTTATCGTCATCAACATGTTTTTTCTTCTTCTTCCCCTGCATCTTCCTTTACTACTTTTTCTTCTTCTTCTTCTTCTTCTTCTTCTTGTCTTCTTATCCTACTTCTTCTTCTTCTTTTCCTTCTTCTTCTTCTTCTTCTTCTTCTTGATCTTCTACTTCTTCATCTTCTACATCTTCATCTTCTTCTTCTTCTTCTTCTTCATCTTACTCTAATTCTTCAACTTCTTCTTCTACTTCTACTTCTTCTTCTCCTTCCACTAATTTCTTTTCTTCTTCTTCATCATCTTCTTCTCCTTCTTTCTCTTCACCTTCTTCTTCTTCTTTTCTTCTTCTTCCTCTTCTTCCTCTTCTTCTTCTTCTTCTTCTTCTACTTCTTCTTCTTCTAATTCTTCTTCATCTTCTTCTTCTTTTCTATCTCTTCATCTTCTTTTTTTCTTCTTCTTCTTCTTCTTCTTCTTCTTTTTCTACTTATTTTCCTTCTTCTTATCCTTCTTTTTCTTCTTCTTCTTCTTGTTCTTCTTCTTCTTCTTCTCCCCCCTTCTTGTCCTCGTTTTTTTTGTTCTTCTTTTCTACTTCTTCTTCTTCTTCTTCTTTGTCTTCTTCTCCTTCTTCACCTTTTTCTTCTTGTTCTTCTTCTTCTCCTCCTTTTTCTTCTTCTTCTTCTTCCTGTTCTTCGTTTTCTTCTTCTTCTTCTTCTTCTTCCCCTTCTTTCTCTTCACCTTCTTCTTCTTCTTCTTCTTCTTCCTCTTCTTCTTTTCTATCCCTTCTTCTTCTCTTTCTTCTTCTTCTTCTTCTTTTTCTTCTTCTTATTTTTCTTTTTCTTCTTCTTTTCCTTCTTCTTCTCCTTCTTTTCCTTCTTCTTCTTCTTCTTATTCTTCTTCTTCTTCTTCTTCTTCTTCTTCTACCCCTACTTGTCCTCCTGTTTCTTCTTCTTTTCTTCTTCTTCTTTTTTTTCTTCTCCTTCTCCTCCTCCTTCTTCACCTTTCTCTTCTTGTTCTTCCTCTTCTCCCTCTTCTTCTTCTTCTTCTTTGTCTTCTTCTTCTTATTCTTCTTTTTCATCTTCAACAACTACTTCCTTGATTTCTTCTTCTTATTCTCTTTATTCTTCTTCTTCTTCTTCTTCTTCTTCTTCTTCTTTGTCTTCTTCTTCTTTTTCTTCTTCTTCTTCTTCTTCTCCTCCTCCTCTTCTTCTACTTTTTCTTCTTTATCTTCATCTTCTTCTTCTTCTTCTTCATCATCCTTTACTTCTTCAACTTCTTCATCTTCATCTTATTCTAATTCTTCTTCTTCTTCCTCTCCTTCCCCTTCTTTTAATTTGGTTTTCTTTTTCCTCTACTTCATCTTCTTCTCCTTCTTTCTCTTCATCTTCTTCTATTTCTTCTACTTCTTCTTCTTCTTTTTCTTCTTCTCTTCGTCTTCTTCTTCTTCTTCTTTACTATTTCTTCTTCTTCTCTTTCTTCTTTTTCTTCTTCTTCTTCTTCTTCTTCTTCTTCTTCTTCTTCTTCTTCTTCACCTTCTTATTCTCCATCTTTTCTTCGACTTCTTCTTGTTATTCCTCTTCTTCTTCTTCTTCCCGTTCTTCTCCTCCTTTTTTTTTCATCTTTTCTTCTTCTTGCTCTTCTTTTTCTTCATCTTCTCCTTCTTGTTCTTCTTCTCCTTCGCCTTTTTCTTCTTGTTCTTCTTCTTCTTGTCCTCTTCTTCTTCGTCTTCTTCTTCTTCTTCTTCTTCTTCTTCTACTTCTACTACTGCTACTTTTTTTTGTCTTCTTCTTCTTATTCTTCTTCTTCTTCTTCTTTGTCTTTTTCTTCATCTGCTTCTTCATCATCTTCGTCTTCTTCTTCTTCTTCTTCTTCATCTTCTTCTTCTTCTTCCTTTTCTTCATCTTCTTCTTCATCATCTTCTTCATCATCATCATCATCTTCTTCTACTTGTTGTCCTTCTTCTTCCTTAAATTCTCCTTCTTATTCATCTTCTTCTTCTCCTTCATCTTCTTCTTCTCCTTCATCATCATCATCTTCATCGTCTTCTTCTTCTTCTTCTCTTTCTCCCTCTTCTTCTTCTTCTTGTTCTTCTTCTTCATCTTCTTCTTTCTTTTATTCTTCATCCTCTTCTTCCTTGTCTTCTATTTCTTTTTCTCCTTCTTCTTCTTCTTCTTCTCCTCCTTCTTTGTCTTCTTCTTATTCTGCTCATTCTTCTTCTTCTTCTTCTTCATCCTCTTCTTCTTCTTATTTTTCTTCTTCTTCTTATTCTTATTCTTCTTCTTCTTCATCTTATTCTTTTTCCCCTTCTTCTTCCACTTCTTCTTCTTCGTCTTCTTCTTCTTCTTCCACTTCTTCAAAATCCTCATCATCTTCTTCTTCTTCTTCTTTTTCTTCTTCGCCTTCTTCATGTTCTTCTTCAACCTTATCTTTATCTTCTTCGCCTTCTTCTTTTAGTCGTCTTCTTCTCTTTCTTCTTCTTCCTCTTCTCCTTCTTCCACTTTTTTGTCTTCTTCTTATTTGTCTCTTCTTCTTCTTCTTCATCATCTTCTTCTTCAACGTCACACAAATCATCATCATCATCATCTTCTTCTTCTTCTTCTTCTTCATTATCTTCTTCTTCTTCTTTAACTTCTTCTTCTTCTTCTTCTTCTCTTTCTACTTCTCCTTCTTCTCCTTCTCCTTCTACTTCTTGTTCTTCTTGTTCTTCTATTACTTCAACTTGTTCTTCTTCTTCTTCTTCTTCTTCTTCTTCTCTTATTCTTCTTCGTCTTCTTCTTCTTCTTCTTCTTCTTCTTCTTCTACATCTACTTCTTCGTCTTCTTCTTCATCTTTTCCTTCTTCTTCTTTCCCATCTTCTTCTCTTTCTTCGACTTCTTTCTTTTCTTCTTCATTTTCCTGTTGTTCTTCTTCTATTTCTTCTTCTTCTCTTTATTCTTCTTTTTCTTCATCTTCTTTTTCTTTTTCTTCTTCTTCTTCTCCTTCTTCAACTCCTCTATCTTCTTCTTCTTTTTCTTTTCCTCTTCTTCTTCTTCTTCTTCTTTTTCTTCTTCCCTCCTCAACCTCCTTCTTTTTCTTCTTCTTTTCTTCTTCTTCTTCTTATTCATCTTCTTCATATTCTTCTTCTTCTTTTTCTTCTTCTTCTACTTCTTCTTCTTCTTCTTCTTCGCCTTCTTCTTCATCATCATCATCATCTTCTTCTTCTTCTGCTTCTTCTCCTTTGTCTTCTTCATCGTCTTCTTCTTTGTCTTCTCCTTCATCATCATCTTCTTCTTCTTCTTCTTCTTCTCTTTCTTCTTCTTCCCCTTCTTCCTTTTCTGTATCTTCCCCTTCTTTGGCTTCCACTTCTTTATCATTCTGTTTTTCATCTTTTTTTTCATCATCATCTTTTTCTTCTTCTACTTCTTCTTCTTCTTCTTCTTCCAATTCTTCTTCTTCTCCTTCTTTTTCATATTCTTTTTCTTCTTTCTCAAATTCTTCTTCTCCTTCATCTTCTTCTTCTTCTTCTTCTTCTTCTTCTTCTTCCTTTTCTTCTTCACCATCTCCTTCTTCTTCTTCTTCTTCCACCTCTTCTTCTTCTTCTTCCCCTTATTGTTCTGCATCTTCTTCTTTGTCTTCTACTTCTGTTTCTTCTTCTCCTTCTTTGTCTTCTTCTTGCTCTTCGTCTTCTTCTTCTTCTTTTTCTTCTTCTTCTTCTTTTTCTTCTTCTAGTTCTTGTTATCTTTCTTCTCCTTCTAATTCTTGTTCTTCTTCTTCTCCGTCAAATTCTTTTTCTTCTTCCTCTTCTTCTTCATCTTCTTCTTCTTCTTGTTCGCCTTCTTCTTCGTCTTCTTCTTCTCCATCTGTTTGTTTTTCTTCTTCTTCTTTTGTTTATTCTTCTTCTTCAACTTCTTCTTCTACTTCTTCTTCTTCTTTTTGTTCGTCTTCTTGTCCTTCTTTCTTTTCTTCAAAATCTTTTTCTTCTTCTTCTTCTTCTTCTTCTTCTCCTTCTCCTTTTTCCTCTTTTTGTTCTTCTTCTCTATCATCTTCTTCTTCATCTACATCATCTTCTTAGTCATCTTCCTCTCTTTCTTCTTCATTTACTTCTTCTTCTTCTATTACTTACTCTCCATCTTCTTCGTCTTCGTCTGCTTCTCCTTCACCTTCTTTTTCATTGTCTTCTTCCTCTTCTTCATCATCATCATCTTCTTCTTCTTCTTCCTCTTCTTCCTCTTCTTCTTATTCTTGTTCGTCATTTTCTTCTTCTTCTTCTTATACTTCTTCTTCTTTTTCATCTTCTTCATCTTCTTCCTCTTCTTCTTCTTCTTCTTCTCCTCCTTCTCCTTCTTCAACTTCTTCTTATTCTTGTTCTTCTACTTCTTCTTTTTTATCATTTTCTTCTCTTCTTCTTCCTCTTCTTCTTCATCTTCTTTTTTGTCTTGGTCTTTTTCTTCTTCATCTTCTTCTTCTTCTTCTTCTTTGCCTTCTTCTACTACATCTACTTCTTTCTCTTCTTCTTCTTCTTCTTCTTCTACTTCTTTGTCTTATTCTTGATCGCCTTCTTCTTCTCCTTCTTATTCTTCTTCTTCTTATTCTTCTTGTTGTTGTTTATCTTTGTCTACTTTTTCTTCTTCTTCTTCTTCTTTTTCTTTTTCTCCTTCTCCTTCTTCAACTTCTTCTTCTTCTTCCTCTTCTTCTTCTTCTTCCTCTTCTTCTTCTTCTTCTACTTCTTCTTTCTCTTCTCTTCGATCTTCTTCTTCTTCTTCTTCTTCTTCATCCTCCTATTCTTCATCTTCTTCTTTTTCTTTGTCTTATTCTTCTTCATCTTCTTCTTCTTCTTCTTCTTCTTCTTCATCTTCTTCGTCTTCTTCATCAACTTCTACTTCTTCTCTTCTTCTACTTCGTCTTCTTCTTTGTCTTCTTCTTTTCTTCTTCTTCTTCCTCTTTGTCTTCTTCTTCTTCTTCATCTTCTTCTTGTTCTTGTTCTTCTGCTCCTTGTTCTTCTTCTTCGTCTTCTTTTCCTTTTTCTTCTTCTTCTTATACTTCTTATATTCTTCTTCTTCTTCTTGTTGTTCTTCATCATCATCATCATCTTATTCATCCTCTTCTTCTTCTTTTTCTTCATAATCTTCTTGGTCTTCGTCTCCTTCTTCTTCTTCTACTAATTCTTCTCCATTATCATCATCATCATCATCAGCTTATTCTTCTTCTTCTTCTTCTTCTTCTTCTTCATCAAAATCTTCTTCTTCTTCTGCTTCTTCTTCTTCTTGTTCGTCTTCTTCTCCTTCTTCTTCTTCCTCTACTTCTTCTTCTTCTTCTTCATCATCTTCTTCATCTTCTTTATCTCCTCCTTCCTGTTGTTCGTTTTCTTCATCTTCTTCTTCTTCTTCTTCTTCTTCTTCTTCTTTTTCTTCTTCTTTTCTTCTGCTTCTTCCTCTTCTTCGACTTCTTCTTCTTCTTCTTCTTCTTCTTCTTCGTTTTCTTCTTCATTTTCTTCTCCTACTTCTTCATTTTCTTCTTCTTCCTCTTATTCTTCTTCTTCTTCTTCTTCTTCTTCACCTTCTTCTTATTATTATTATTATTCTTCTTCTTCTTCTTCTTCTTCTTTTACTTCGTATACTTCTTCTTCTACATCTTTGCATTCTTCTTCTTCATCTTCGTATTCTTCTCTTTCTTCTTCTTCTTCTTCTTCCTCTTCTTCTTCAGGCCTTCTCCTTCATCTTCTTCCTCTTCTTCTTCCTCTACTTCTTCTTCTTTTTCGTCTTTTTCCTCTTCCTAATTTTTCTTTTCTTCCTCAATCATCTTCGTCGTCTTCTTCTTCCTCTACTTCATCTTCTTCATCTTCTTGTACTGCTTCTTCTTTTTCTTCTACTCCTTCATCATCATCATCATCTTCTTCTTCTTCTTCATCTTCTTCTTCTTCTTCTTCTTCTTTCTTTTCTTCTTCTTCCTCGTCTTCTTCCTCTTCTTCTTCTGTTACTTCTTCTTTGTTTGTTTTTCTTCTTCTTCACCTTTCATTTTTATGATTTCTTCTTTATCATCATCATCATCATCTTCTTCTTCTTATTCTAAATCTACTTCTACTTCTTCTTCTTCTTCCCTTCTTTGTCTTCTTCTTCTTCTTCTTCTTCTTCTTCTTCTCCTACTTCCTCACCTTCTTCTTCTCATTCTTCTTATTCTTCTTATTTTTTTCTTTTCCTTCTTTTTTTTTTCTTCTTCTTCTACTCCATCTCCTTCATCTTCATCTTCTTCGTCTTCTTCTTCTTCCTCTTCCTCTTCTTTATCGTCATCATCATCATCTTCTTCTTCCCTTCTTCTTCAGCTTCTTCATCTTCTTCTTCTTCTTCTTATTCATTACCTTTTTCCTCTTCTTTGCTTCTTCATCTTCTTCTTCTTCTTCATCATCTTCTTCTTATTCTTCTTCTCTTTCTACTACTCTTTTTCTTCTACCACTTCTTCATCATCTTCTTCATCTTCTTCTTCTCTTTCTCCTTCATCTTCATCTTCTTAATCTTCTTCTTCTTCCTCTCCATCTTCCTCATCAACATCATCATCATCTTCGTCTTCTTCTTCTTCGTCTTCTTCATCTTCTTCTTCTTTATCTTCGTCTTTTTTGTACTCTTTCTTCTTCTTCCTCTCTTCTTCGTGTTCCACTTCCTTATTTTCCTTTTCTTCATTATCTTCTTCATCTTTTTCTTCTTCTTCTTCTTCTTCTACTTCTTCTGCTTCTTCTCCTTCTTCGTCTTCTTCTACTGCTTCTCCATCATCATATTCTTCTTCTTCTTCTTCTTCTTCTTCTTGTCCTTCTTCATCTTCTTCTTCTCAGTCTTAATCTTATTCTTCTTCTTCTTCATCATCTTCTTCAACTTGTTCTTTAACAACTACTTCTTCCTCTTCTTCCTTATCTTCCCCTTCTTCGCATTCTTTGACTTCTTCTTCTTCTACTTCTACTTCTTGTTTGACTTGTTCTTCTTCTTCTTCTTTTTCTTCTTTTTCTTCTTTTTCTTCTTCTTCATCTTCTTCCTCTTCTTCTTCTTCTTCACCATCTTCTTCTTCTTCTTCATGTACTTCTTCTTCTACTACTTTTTTGTCTTCTACTTCTTAATCTATGTCGTCTTCTTCTTCTTAATCTATGTCGTCTTCTTCTTCTTCTTCTTCTTCTTCTCCTTCTTAGCCTTCGTTCTCTTCTTCTTATTCAACTTCTTCCTCTTCTTATTCTTCTTCTTCTTCAACTTTTTTTCTACTACTTCTTCTTCTACTTCCTCTTCTTCTTCCCCTTCTTTTTTTTCTACTTCTTCATTTTCCTTTTCTTCATCATCATCATCTTGTTCTTCTTCTCCTTTTTCTTTTTGTTCTAATTCTACATCTTCCTCTTCTTTTTCTTCCTCTTCTTCTTCATAGTCCTCTTCTTCTTCATCCTCATCATCCTCTTCTTCTTCTTCTTCACCTTCTTCTTATTCTTTTTTGTCTTCTTCTTCATCATTTTCTTCCTCTTCTTCTACTTCTTCTTCTTCTTCTTCTTTTTTGTCTACTTCTTCGACTTCTCATTCTTCTTCTTCTTCTTCTCCTTCTTCTTCTTCATCATCATCATCTTCTTCATCTTCATCATCTTCTTCTTCCACTTCTTCCTTTTTTTCATCTTCTTCTTCTTTTCCTTCTTCTACTCCTTCTCTATCTTCTTCTTCTTCTTTTTCTTTTTTCCTCTTCTTCTTCTTCTTCTTCATCTTCTTCCCTCCTCGTCCTCCTTCTTTATCTTCTTCTTTTCTTCTTCTTCTTCTTCTTCTTCTTCTTCTTCTTCTTCGTCTTCTTATTCTTCTTCTTCTTTTTCTTCTTCTTCTTCTTCTACTACTACTACTTCATCATCATCATCATCTTCTTCTTCTTCTTCTTCTTCTTCTTCTTTGTCTTCTTCATTGTCTTCTTCTTTGTCTTCTCCTTCGTCATCATCATCTTCTTCTTCTTCTTCTTCCTCTCCTTCTTCTTCTTCCCCTTCTTCCATTTCTTCTTCTTCCTCTTCCTTGGCTTCCACTTCTTTATCCTTCTTTTTTCAACTTTTTCTTCTTCATCATCTTCATTTTCATCATCATCAACTTTTTCTTCTTCTACTTCTTCTTCTTCTTGTTCTTCCAATTCTTCTTCTTATTCTTTTTCATCTTTCTCATATTCTTCTTCTCCTTCATCTTCTTCTTCGTCTTCTTCTTCTTTTTTTTCGTCTCCATCTCCGTCTTCTTCTTCTTCTTCTTCCCCTTATTATTCAACCTATTCTTCTTTGTCTTCTACTTCTATTTCTCCTTCTTCTTCTTCTCCTCCTTCTTTGTCTTCTTCTTGTCCTTCGTCGTCTTCTTCTTCTTCTTCTACTTCTTCTTATCTTTCTTCTCCTTCTAATTCTTGCTCTTCTTCTTCTTCGTCAAATTCTTTTTCTTCTTCCTCTTCTTCTTCATCACCTTCTTCTTCTTGTTCCCCTTCCTCTTCTTCTTCTTCTCCTTTAGTTTCTTCTTCTTCTTCTTCTTTTGTTTCCTCTTCTTCTTCAACTTCTTCTTCTTCTTTTCTTTTTCTTCGTCTTCTTGTCATTTTTCCTCTTCTTCAAA
>JAIUJO010000568.1:47500-60000 GCA_023846275.1 Vanilla planifolia
CTTCTTTTTCTTCCACTCCATCTCCCTTATCAACATTATCATCATCATCATCTTCTTCTTCTTCTTCTCCCTCTTTCTTCTTCTTCTTCTTCGTTATCTTCGTCTTTTTTGTACTTTTTCTTCTTCTTCTTGTTTTGCTTCTTCGTGTTCCACTTCCTTATTTTCTTTTTCTTCCTCATCTTCTTCATCTTCTTCTTCTTCTTCTTCTTCCTCTTCTTCGTCTTGTTTTACTGCTTCTTCATCATCATATTCTTCTTCTTCTTCTTCCTCTTGTTCCTCTTCTTCTTCATTTTCCTCTTCTTCTTCTTCTACCACTTCTTCTTCTTCTTCCTCCTCTTCTTCTTGTTCTACTTCCTTTTTACCTCTTCTTCTTCTTCCTCTTCTTCTTCTTTGTCTTCTTCTTCATTTCATCATCTTCTTCTTCTTCGTCTTTTTCATCCTCTTCTTCTTCCTTCTCTTCTTCTTCTCTTTCTTCTTCTTCTTCTTCTTCTTCTTCATTTTGTTCTTCTCCTTCTTCCTCTTCTTCTTCTTCTTTTGCTTCGACTTCTTTCTCTTCTTCTTCTTCATCATCATCTTCTTCTTCTTCTTCTTCTTTTTCTTCTTAATTTTCTTCTTCTCCTTCTTTTCTTCCTCCCCTTCTTTGTATTCTTCATCTTCTTGTTGTTCTTCTTCTTCTACTTCTCCTTCTTCTTCTTCCTCTTCTTCATCGTCTTCTTCTTCTTCTTCATCTTCTTCTTTCTCTTCTTCTTCTTCTTCTTCTTCATCTTCATCTTCTTCTTCTTCTTCTGCCTCTTCTTCTTCTTCTTTTTCTTCTCCTTAATCTTCATCATCTTTGTCTTCTTCTTCCTCTCCATGTTCTAAATCAATATCATCATCATCATCTTCTTCTTCTTCTTCATCTTCCTCTTCTTTGTCTTCTTGTTCTTCTTCGTTTTTTTTCTACTTCTTCTTCTTCTTCCTCTTCTTCTTGTTCCTCTTCTTCGTGTTCCACTTCTTTATTTTTTTTCTTCATCATCTTCTTCGTCTTCTTCTTCGTCTTCTTCTACTGCTTCTTCATCACAATATTCTTCTTCTTTTTCTTTTTCTTCTTCTTCTTCTTCTTAATCTTCTTCCTCTTCTTCCTTGTTTTCTTCTTCTTCTCCTGCTTCTTTTTCTTCTCTTATTCTTATTGCTCTTCTTCTCACTCTACTTCATTTTTTCCTCTTCTTCTTCGTCTTCTTCCACTTCTTCTTTGTCTTCTTCTTCATCTTCTTGTAAATCTTCCACATCTTTTTCTTCTTCTTCCTCATCTTTTTTATCTTCTTTTTTTTCCTCCTGTTCTTCTTGTTCCTCTTCTTTATCTTCCTTTTCTTCATCTTTTTGTTCTTTATCTTCTTCTTATTCTTCGACTTCTTCTTCTTCATCATCATCATCTTCTTCTTCTTCTTCCCCTTCTTCTTCTTCTTCTTCCTGTCTTTCTTCTTCTAGTTCTCCTTCTTCTTTTTCTTCATATTGTTCTTCTCCTTTTTCTTTTTCTTCTCGTTCATCTTCTCCTTCTTCTTCTTCTTCTTCTTCTTCTCATTCTTCTTCTTCTTCTTCTTCTACTTCTTCACCTTGTTCTACTTCTTTGTCTTCTTCTTCCTCATCTCCATCTTCCTCTAATTTTACTTCTACTTCTTCTTTATTTTCTTCGTCTTCTTCTTAATCTTCTTCTTCTCTTCTTCTTCTTCTTCATCTTCTTCTTCTTCCTCTTCTTCTTCTTCTCCTTTTTCTTCTTCACTGTCTACTTCTTCTTCATCATCTTCTTCTTCTTCTTCTGTTGCATCTTCTTCTTCTACTACTAGTTCAACTTCTTCATCTTCTTCTTCTTCTTCTTCTTCTACTTCTTCACCATCATCATCATCATCTTCTTCTTCTTCTTCTTCAACTTCTTTAGCTTCTTCTTCTTCTTCTTCTTCTTCTTCTTCTTCTTAAGCTTCTTCTACATCATCTTCGTCTTCTTCTTCTTCATAATCTTCTTCTTTTCTTCTACTTCTTCATCTTCTTCTTTTTCTTGTCCTTCTTCATCATCTTCTTCTCAATCTTAATCTTATTCTTCTTATTCTTCATCATCTTCTTCAACTTGTTATTTAACATCTTCTTCTTCCTCTTCTTCCTCATCTTCTTCTTCTTTGCCTTCTTCGACTTCTTCTTCATCTTCTTCTAATTCTTGTATGACTTGTTCTTCTTCTTCTTCTTTTTCTTCTTTTTCTTCTTCTTCGTCTTCTTCCTCTTCTTTTTCTTCTTCTTCATGTACTTCTTCTTTTACTACTTCTTTGTCTTCTTGTTCTTAATCTATGTTATCTTCTTCTTCTTCTTCTTCTTTGCTTTCGTTCTGTTCTTCTTATTCAACTTCTTCTTCTTCTTATTCTTCTTCTTCTTCATAATTTTTTCTACTTCTTCTTCTTCTTCTTCTTCTACTTCCTCTTCTTCTTCTTCCCCTTCTCTGTTTTCTACTTCTTCATTTTTTCTTTTCTTCATCATCATCATCTTGTTCTTCTTCTCCATTTTCTTCATCTTCTACTTCTAATTCTTCTTCATCTTTTTCTTCCTCTTCTTCTTCATAGTCGTCTTCATGATGATGATGATCATCTTCTTCTAATTCTTTTTTGCCTTCTTCTTCAACATTTTACTCCTTTTCTTCTACTTCTTCTTCTACTTCTACTTCTTCTTCTTCTTCTTCTTCTTCGTCTACTTCTTCTTCCACTTCTTATTCTTCTTCTTCTTCTTCTTCTCCGTCTTCTTCTTCTTCAACATCATCATCTTCTTCTTCTTCATTATATTCTTCTTCCACTTCTTTCTTTTTTTCATCATCATCTTCTTCTTCTTCTACTTCTTCTTCGTCGTCCTCCTCTTCTTCTTCTTCTTTGAATTCTTCTTTTTCTTCTTCTTCTACTTCTACTTCTTCTTCTTCTACTTCTTCCTTTTCTTCTACTTCTTGTTCTTCTTTTTCTTCTTCTTCTTCTTCTTCATCTACTTCTTATCTTTCTTCTTTTTCTAATTCTTGTTCTTCTTTTTCTTCATCAAATTCTTTTTCTTCTTCCTCCTCTTCTTCGCCCTTTTCTTCTTCTTCTTCTTCTCCTTTAGTTTCTTCTTCTTCTTCTTTTTTTTCTTCTTCTTCTTCAACTTCTTCTTCTTCTTCTTCTTCTTCTTCTTTTTCTTCGTCTTCTTGTCCTTCTTCCTCTTCTTCAAAATGTTTTTCTTCTTCTTCTTCTTCTTCTACTTCTTCTCCTTCTACTTTTTCCTCATTTTGCTCTTCATCTCCATCTTCTTCTTCTTTTACATCATCTTAATCAGCTTCTTAGTCATCTCCCTCTCTTTCTTCTTCATCTACTTCATCTTCTCCTTCTACTTCTTCTCCTTCTTCTGCCTCTTCTTCTGCTTCTCCTTCACCTTCTTTTTCATTATCTTCTTCCTCTTCTTCATCATCTTCTTCTTCTTCTTCTTCTTCATTATCTTCTTCCTTTTCTTCCTCTTCTTCTTCTTCTTGTTCATCATTTTCTTCATCTTCTTCTTATACTTCTTCTTCTTTTTCATCTTCTTCTTATTCTTCTTCTTCTTCTTCTTCTTCTCCTTCTTCAACTTCTTCTTTTTCTTGTACTTCTTATTCTTCTTCTTCTTCTTCTTCTTCCTCTTCTTCTTCATCTTCTTCTTTTTCTGTCTTATTCTTCTTCTTCTTCTTCTTCTTCTTCTTCTTCTTCTTCGTCTTCTTCTTCTACTTCTACTACTTCTTCTTCTTCGTCTTCTTCTTCGTCATCTTCTTCTCTTCTTCTTCTTCCTCTTTTTCTTCTACTTCTTCCTCTTGTTCTTGTTTTTGTTCTTCTTTTTCTTCTCCTTCCAATTCTTCTTCTTCTTCTTCTTCTTCTTCTTGTTCTTCTTCCTCTTCCTCTTTTTCGTCTTCTCCGTCTTCTTCTTCTCATATTCTTCTTCTTGTTGTTCTTCATCATCATCACCATCTTTTTCATCATCTTCTTACTCTTCTTCATCACCTTCTTCTTCTTCATCATCTTCTTCATCGTCTTCTTCTTCTTCTTCTTCTTCTTCTTCTTCTACTAATTCTTTTCCATTATCATCATCATCATCATCATCTTATTCTTCTTCTTCTTCTTTTCTTTCTTCAACTTTTTCTTCTTCTTTTTCAAAATCTTCTTCTTCTTCTTCTTCTTCTGTTTTTTCTTCTTCTTCTTCTTCTTCTCCTCCTCCTCCTTCTTCTTCTTCTCCTTCTTCTTCTTCTTCTTCTTCATCTTTTTCATCTTCTTTATCTACTTCTTCCTGTTGTTCGTCATCTTCGTCTTCTTCTTCTTCTTCTTCTTCTTCTTCTTCTTCCCCTTCTTTGTCCTTTTCCTCTTCTTCGACTTCTTCTTCTTCTTCTACTTCTTCTTCTTCTTCTTCTTCTTCTTCTTTTTCTTCTTCATCTTCTTCTACTTCTTTTTCTTCTTCTTCTTCACCTTCTTCTTTTTCTTCTTCTTCTTCTTATTCTTCTTCTACTTCTTCTTTTACTTCTTCTGGTTCTTCTTCTTCAACTTTGCATTCTTCTTGATCATCTTTATATTCTTCTTCTTCTTCTTCTTCTTCCACTTCTTCTTCTTCGCCTTCTTCTTCTTCGTCTTTTTTTCCACTTCTTCTTCTTCGTCTTTTTCCTCTCCCTAATTTTTCATTTCTTCGTCATCATCTTCGTCGTCTTCTTCTTCCTCTTCTTCTTATTCATCATCTTCTTGTACTGCTTCTTCTTCATTTTCTTCTGTAACTTCTTCGTCGTCATCTTCTTCTTCTTCTACTTCATCATCTTCTTCTTCTTCTTCCCTTCTTCTTCTTCTTCTTCTTCTACTTCTTCTTCTTCTTCCCCTTCTTTGTCTTCTTTGTCTTCTTCTTTTACTTCTTCTACCTCTTCTTCACCTTCTTCTTCTTCTTATTTATCTCTTTCTCCTTTTTCTTCTTCTTCTTCTACTACTTCTTCTCCTTCATCTTCATCTTCTTCGACTTCATCTTCTTCCTCTCCCACTTCTTCATCTTCATCATCATCATCTTCTACTTCCTCTTCTTCTCCCACTTCTTCATCTTCTTCTTCTCTATCTTTTTCTCCTTCGTCATCTTCTTCTTCTTCTTATTCATCTTCTTTTTCCTCTTCTTTGACATCTTCATCTTCTTCTTTTTCTTCAACTTCTTCATCATCATCTTCTTCTTCTTCTTCTTCTTTTACTTCTTCTTCTTCTTCTACCACTTCTTCTTCTTCTTCTTCTTCTTCTTCTTCTTCTTCTCCTTCTCCTTCATCTTCTTCTTCTTCCTCCCCATCCCTCATCAACATCATCATCATCTTCTTCTTCTTCTCCTTCCTCTTCTTCGTCTTCTTGTTCTTCTTTATCTCCATCTTTGTTTGTACTTCTTCTTCTTCTTATTCCTCTTCTTCTTCCCCTTCTTCGTGTTCCACTTCCCTATTTTCCTTTTCTTCATCATCTTCTTCGTCTTCTTCTTCTTCTTCTTCCTCTTCTTCTTCTTCTTCTTCTACTTCTTCTTCTTCTTCTTCTTCTTCTTCATTTTCTTCTTCATCTTCTTCTACTTCTTTTTCTTCTTCTTCTTCACCTTCTTCTTTTTCTTCTTCTTCTTCTTATTCTTCTTCTACTTCTTCTTTTACTTCTTCTGGTTCTTCTTCTACAACTTTGCATTCTTCTTGATCATCTTTATATTCTTCTTCTTCTTCTTCTTCTTCCACTTCTTCTTCTTCGCCTTCTTCTTCTTCTTCCTCTACTTCTTCCTCTTCTTCTTCTTCTTCGTCTTTTTTTCCACTTCTTCTTCTTCGACTTTTTCCTCTCCCTAATTTTTCATTTCTTCGTCATCATCTTCGTCATCTTCTTCTTCCTCTTCTTCTGATTCATCATCTTCTTGTACTGCTTCTTCTTCGTTTTCTTCTGTAACTTCTTCGTCGTCATCTTCTTCTTCTTCTACTTCATCATCTTCTTCTTCTTCTTCCTTCTTCTTCTTCTTCTTCTTCTACTTCTTCTTCTTCTTCCCCTTCTTTGTCTTCTTTGTCTTCTTCTTTTACTTCTTCTACCTCTTCTTCACCTTCTTCTTCTTCTTCTTCTTCTTCTTATTTATCTCTTTCTCCTTTTTCTTCTTCTTCTTCTACTACTTCTTCTCCTTCATCTTCATCTTCTTCGACTTCATCTTCTTCCTCTCCCACTTCTTCATCTTCATCATCATCATCTTCTACTTCCTCTTCTTCTCCCACTTCTTCATCTTCTTCTTCTCTATCTTCTTCTCCTTCATCATCTTCTTCTTCTTCTTATTCATCTTCTTTTTCCTCTTCTTTGACATCTTCATCTTCTTCTTTTTCTTCTACTTCTTCATCATCATCTTCTTCTTCTTCTTCTTCTTCTTCTACCACTTCTTCTTCTTCTTCTTCTTCTTCTTCTTCTTCTCCTTCTCCTTCATCTTCTTCTTCTTCCTCCCCATCCCTCATCAACATCATCATCATCTTCTTCTTCTTCTCCTTCCTCTTCTTCGTTTCTTGTTATTCTTTATCTTCATCTTTGTTTGTACCTTCTTCTTCTTCTTATTCCTCTTCTTCTTCCCCTTCTTCGTGTTCCACTTCCCTATTTTCCTTTTCTTCATCATCTTCTTCGTCTTCTTCTTCTTCTTCTTCTTTGTTTTGTTCTACTACTTCTTAATCATCATATTCTTCTTTTTCTTCTTCTTCTTCTTCTTCTTCTTCTTCCTCTTGTTCCTCTTTTTGTTCTTTTTCCTCTTCTTCTTCTTCTAGTTCTTCTTCTTCTTCTTTCTCCTCTTCTTCCTCTTCTTCTTGCTCTACTTCCTTTTTTGCCTCTTCTTCTTCTTCTTCTTCTTCTACCTCTTCTTCTTCTTTGTCTTCTTTTTCATCTTCTTCTTCATCATCTTCTTCTTCTTCTTCGTCCTTTTCATCTTCTTCTTCTTCCTCCCTCTTCTTCTTCTTCCTCTTCTTTGTCTTCCTTTTTTATCTTTCTGTTCTTTATCTTCTTCTTCTACTTCGTCTTCTTCTTCATTATCTTCTTCTTCTTCTTCCTCTTCTTCTTCTTCTTCTTCTTCTTCTTCTTCTTCTTCTCATTCTTCTTCTTGTTCTCCTTCTTCTTCTACATATACTTCTCCTTTATCTTCTACGTTTCCTTCATATTCTCCTTCTTCTTCTTCTTCTTTATCTTCTTCTTCTTCTTCTTCTTCTTTATCTTCTTCTTCTTCTTCTTCTTCTTCTTCTTCTTTTTTCTTCTCATTGCCCTTCTTCTTCTTCTTCTTCTTCTTCTTCACCTTCTTCAACTCTTCTTCTTCTTCTTCTTCTTCTTTTAGTTCTGCTTCTTCATTATCATCATCATCATCTTCTTCTTCTTCTTCTTCTCCTTCTTTTTCTTCTTTTTCATCTTCTTCAATAGTTTCTTCTTCTTCTTCTTCTTCTACTACTACTACTACTTCTTCTTCTTCGTCTTCTTTGTCTTCTTCTTCTCCAACTTCTTTGTCTTCTTCTTCTTCTTTTTCTTAATTTTCTTCTTCTCCCTCTTTTTCTTCCTCCCCTTCTTTGTATTCTTCATCTTCTACTTCTCCTTCTTCTACTTCTTCTTCTTCTTCTTCTTCTTCTTCTTCTTATTCTTCTTATTTATCTCTTTCTCCTTCTTTCTCTTCTTCTTCTTCTTCTTCTTCTTCTTTTTCCCCTCCTTCATCTTTCATCTTCTTCGTCCTCTTCTTTACCATCATCATCATATTTTTCTACTCTTCTCTTCCTCTTCCTCTTCTTCATCGTCTTCCTCTTCTTCTTCTTCTTCTATTTCTTCTTCATTTTCTTCTTATTCTTATTCTTCTTCTTCTTTTCCTTCTCCTTAATCTTCATCTTCATTGTCTTCTTCTTCTTCCTCTCCATCTTCAGCATCAATATCACCATCATCATCTTCTTCTTCTTATTCTTCTTCTTCCTCTTCTTCATCTTCTTCTTCTTCTTCTTCTTCTACTTCTTCTTCGTCTTTTTTTCTACTACTTCTTCTTCTTCCTCTTCTTCTTCTTCCCCTTCTTCGTGTTCCACTTCTTTATTTTTTTTTGGTTCATCATCTTCTTCGTCATCTTCTACTTCTTCTTCATCATAATATTCTTCTTCTTCTTTTTCTTTTCTTCTTCTTCTTCTTCTTCATCTTCCTCTTCCACTTCTTCTTCTTCCTTCTCTTTGTCTTCCTTTTCTTCATCATCATCATCATCATCTTCTTCTTCTTCTTCTTCACTTCGTCTTCTTCTTCTTCTCGTTCATCTTCTAGTTCTCCTTCTTCTTCTTCTTCATATTCTTCTTCTCCTTTTTCTTCTTCTTCTCGTTCATCTTCTCCTTCTTCTTTTCATTTCTTCTCCTTCTTCATCATCTTCTTCTTCTTCTCTTTCTTTCCTACTACTTCTTCTTCGACTTCTTTTTCTTCTTCCTCTGCTTCCTCTTCTTCTTGTCTTTTTTTTCTTCTTCTCCATCTTCTCCTCCTCCTCCTCATCTACCTCCATCTTCTTCTTCTTCTTCTTCATCTTCTTCCTCTTCTTTATCTTCATCTTCTTCTTTTCCTTCATCTTCCTCTTCTTAGGCTTCTATTTCGCCTTCTTCTTCATTGTCTTCTCTCTCTTCTTCTTCTTCTTCTTTTTCTTCTATTCGTCTTCTTCTTCTTCTTCTTCTTCTTCTTCTTCTTCATCTTCGTGTTCTTCTTCTTCTTCTTCTTCGTCTTCTTCTTCCTCTTCTTCTTCTTCTTCTTCTTCTTCTTCATCTTTTTCCTCTTATTCTTATTCTTCTTCACCTTCTTCCTCTTATTGATTCTTATTCTTCTTCTTCTTCTTCTTCTTTTTCTTCTTCTTCTTCTGCTACTTCTTCATCTTATTCTTCTTTTCTACTATTTGTTCCTCCTCCTCTTCTTCTCCTTCTTCTTCTTCTTATTTTTTTCTTCTTCTTCTTGTTCTTCGTCTTCTTCTTCTTCTTCCTCTTGGCTTTCTTCACCTTTTTCTACTTCTTCCTCTTCATCATCATCTCTTCTTCTTTGCCTTCCTCTTGGTCTTCTTCTCCTTCTTCTTCTACTTATTCCTCTTCTTCTTATTCTTCTTCTTCTTCCTCTTTCTCTTCCATGGCTTCTTCTTCGCTTTCTTCTTGATCTTCCTTGTCTTCTTCATCATGTTCTTCTTCTTCTTCCTCTTCTTTTTCTTCTTCTTCTACTTCTTCTTCTTCCTCTTCTTCACCTTCTCCTTCATCTTCTTCTTCTTCCTCTTCTTCTTCTTCTTCTTCTTCTTCTTCTTTTTCTTCTTATTCTTCTTGTTCTTCTTCTTCTTCTTCTTCCTCTTGGTTTTCTTCCCCTTCTTCATCTACTTCTTTCTTTTCTTCTTCTTCTTCTTCCTCTTCTATGGCTTCTTATTCGTCTACTTTTTGATCTTCTCTTCTTCTTCTTCTTCATTATGTCCTTGTTCTTCTTCTTCCTCTTCTTCTTCTTCTACTTCTTTCTTCTTCTTCCTCTTCTTCTTCTACTTCACCTTCTTCTTCTTCTTCTTCTTCTTCGTCTTCTTCTTCTCCTTCCTCTTCTTCTTCTTCTTCATGTACTTCTTCTTCTACTACTTCTTTGTCTTCTTCCACTTTCTCAATGTCGTCTTCTTCTTCTTCATCTTCTTTGCCTTCGTTCTCTTCTTCTTATTCAACGTCTTCTTTTTCTTCTTATTCTTCTTCTTCTTCATCCATTTTCGACTACTTCTTCTTCTTCTACTTCCTCTTCTTCCTCTTCTTCCTCTTCTTCTTCACCTTTTTCTTCTTCTTCTACTTCTACTTCTTCTTCTTTTTCATCCTCTTATTCTTCATAGTTCTCTTCTTCATCATCATCATCGTCTTCTTCTTCTTCACCTTCTTCTTATTCTTTTTCGTCTTCTTCTTCATCATTTTCTTCCTCTTCTTCTACTTCTTCTTCTTCTTCTTCTTCTTCTTTGTCAACTTCTTCTTCGACTTCTTATTCTACTTCTTCTTCTTCTTCGTCTTCTTCATCATCATCTTCTTCTTCCACTTTCTTTTTTCAATAACCTTCTTCTTCTTCTTCTTCTACTTCTCCTTAGTCGTCGTCGTCTTCTTCTTCTTCTTTTTCTTCTTCTACTTTCTTGAATTCTTTCTTTCTTCTTCTTCTACTTCTACTCCTTCTTCTTCTTTTTATTCTTCTTCTCATTCTTCTTTTTCTTCTTCTTCTTCTTCTTAATCATCTTCTTCTGCTTCTTCTTATTCTTCTACTTCTTCCTCTTCTTCCCCGTTTTCTTATTTTTCTTCTTCTTCTTCTTCATCATCTTCTTCTCCTTCTTTCGCTTCTTTTTCTTCTTCTTCGTCGTCTTTGTCTTATTCTTCATCTTCATCTTCATCTTCTTTATAATCTTCTTCTTCCTCTCCTTCTACTTGTTCTTCTTCTTCTTTTTTTCTTCTTCATCTTTTACTTCATTTTCTTCTTCTTCCCCTTCTTTTCTTCCTCTTCTTTGTCTTCCTCTTATTTGCCTTTTAGTTCTTCATTTTCTTCTTCTTCTTCTTCTTTATCATGTTCTTCATCATCATCATCATCATCAACTTCTACTTCTTCTTCTCCTCCTCCTTCATCATTATATTCTTCTTCCACTTTATTGTCTTCTCCTTCATCTTCTCCTACTTCTTCTTCGACAAGTTCTTCTTCTTTTTCTTCTTCTTCTTCTTCTCCTTCTTCTTCTCATTCTTCTTCTTCTTCTTCTTCTTCTTCTTTTCCTTAATCTTCATCCTCTTCTTCTTTGCCTTCTATTTCTTTGTCTCTTTCTTCATCTTCTTCTTCTTCTTCATTGTCATGTTTTTTTTTCTTCTTCTTCTCCTACTACTACTGCTTCTTTTTCTTCTATTACTTCTTCTTCCTCTTCTTCTACTTTTTCTTCTTCTTCTTCTTCTTTTTCTTCTTCTTCTTCTTCTTCTTCTTCTCATTCTCCTTCTTCATCTTCACAATCTTCTACTCTCTCTTCTTCTTCTTCTTCATATTCTTCTTCTTTTCCTTCTTCTTCTACTTCGTCTTCTTCTTCTTGTTCTTCTTCTTCTTCTTCATCTTCTTGTCCTACTTCTTCTTTATCTTTTCTTTTTCGTACCCTTCTTCTTCTTCGCCTTTATCTCCTTCGTCTTCTTCGTCTTCTTCCTCTTCTTCCTCTTCCTCATCTTTTTCTAATTTTTCTTCTTTGCTACTTCTTTTTCTTCTTCTTCTTCTTTTTCTTCTTTGTCTTCTTCTTAGTCTTCTTCTTCTATTTTTTTTTCTTCTTCTTTTTCATCTTCTTCTTCTCTACCTTCTTCAACATCATTTTCTTCAGCTTCTTTTTCCTTGTTTTCTTCTTTTTCTTCTTCATCATCATCAACTTCTTCTTCTTCTCCTTCTTCACCTTCTTCTCCTTCTACACCTTCTTCTTCTTTTTCTTTTCCTTCTTCTTCTTCTTCTTCTTCTTCTTCTTTTCCTTCTTCATCTTTGACTTCTTCTTCTTCTTCTTCTTCTGCTACTTCTGCATCTTCTTCATCTTCTTCTTTTTCTTCTTCTTCTTCTTCTTCTTCTTCTTCTTCATCCTTTTCTTCTTCTTCTTCTTCCCTTCTTCTTTTTTCATCTTCTTTGTCTTCTTCTCCTTCTTCTTCATCTTCTTCTTCTCCTTCTCCTTCTCCTTCTCCACCTTCTTCTTCTTCTTCTTCGCCTTCTTCTTTTATTCTTCATCTGCATCTTCTTCTTCTTCTTCTTCTTTTTCTTCTTCTTCTTCTTCTCCATCTTCATCTCCTCCTCCTCCTTCTTGTCCTTCCTCTTCTTCCTCTTCTTGTTCTTCTTCTTCGTCTACTTCTTCTATTTTTTCTTCTTCTTTTTCGTTGTCTTCTTCTTAACCTCCTTCAACATCATTTTCTTTTACTTCTTTTTCCTTTTCTGCTTCTACTTTTTCTTATTCTTCTTCTTCTTCTTCTTCTTCCTCTTCTCCTTCTTCTACTTCTTCTTTTTCTTCTTCTTCTTCTTCTTCTTCTTCGTCTTAATCTCCTTCTTCTTCTTCCTCTTCTTCGACTTCTTCTTCTTCTACTTCTTCTTCATCATCTTCTTATTGTTCTTCTTCTTCTTCATCTTCTTATTCTTGTTCCACTTCTTCTTCTTCTACTTCTTCTTCTTTGTCTTCTTCTTGTTCTTCTACTACTTCTTCTTCTTCTCCTTCTCCTTCTTCTTCTTCTTCTTCTTCTTCTTCTTCTCATTTTTCTTCTCCTTCTCCTTCCTCTTCTCCCTTTTATTTTTCTTCTTTTTCTTCTTTTTCTTCTTTTTCTTCTTCTTGTTCTTCTTCTTCTTCTTCTTCTTCCTTTTCTTCATCATCATCTTCTTCTTCTTCTTCCTCTTCACCTCCCCTTCCTCGTTCTTCTTCTTCTTTTTCATCTTCTTCTTCTTCCTCTTTTTCTTCTTCTTCTTCTTCTTCCTCCTCTTCTTCATCTAATTCTTCTTCTTCTTCTTTTTCTTCATCTTGTTCTA
>JAIUJO010000568.1:67500-70000 GCA_023846275.1 Vanilla planifolia
CTTGTTCTTTTTCTTTATCTTTTCTTCTTCTTCTTCTTCCTCTTCTTCTTCTTCGTCGTCTTCTTGTTCATCTTCATCTTCTCCTTCTTCTTTTGCATCTTCTTCTTCTTCTTCTTCTACTTAATCTTCCTCTTCTTATTCTTCTTGTTCTTCTTCTTCTTCTTCTACTACTTCTCCTTCTTCTTCTTCTTCTCCTTCTTCTTCTTCTTCTTCTCCACCTCAATCTTCTTCTTCTTCGTCATCGTCTTCTCCTTCTCCTTCTTCTTCTTCATCTTATTCTTCTCCTTCTTCTTATCTTTTTCTTCCTCTTCTTCTTATTCTTCTTCTTCTTCTTTGCCTTGTTCTTCTTCTTCTCCTCCTCCTTCTTTATCTTCTTCTTCTTCTTTATCTTGTTCTTCTGCTTCTTCTTCTTCTTCTTCTTCTTCTTTTCCTTCTTCTTCTTCATCATCTCCTTCTTCTTCTTCTTCTTCTCCAACTTCAACTTCTTCTTCTTCTTCTTCTTCTCCTTCTTCTTCTTCTTCGACTTCAACTCCTTATTCTCCTTAATCTTTCTCTTCTTCTTTTTCATTTTCTTCTTCTTCTTCTTTGACTTCTTCTACTAGTTCTTCTTCTTCTTCTTCATCTTCTTCTTCTTCCACTTCTTCTTCTTCCTCTTCTTCTTCTTCCTCTTCTTTGTGTTGCTCTTCTTTGACCCTTCTTCTTCTTCTTCTTCTACACTTCTTCTTCTTCTTCTTCTTCTTCTTCTACTCTTCTTCTTCTTCTTTTTCTTCTTCTTCTTCTTCTTCTTCTTCTTCTTCTTTTAGTTCTTCTTCATTTTCTTCTTCTTCTTCTTTTACATCTTTTTCATCTTCTCATTCTTCTTCTTCTTGTTCTCCTTCTGCTCCATCTTCTTCTTCTTCTTCTTCTTCATCTTCTTCCTCTTCTTCTTCTTCTTCTTCTTCTTGTTCGTCTTCTTTGTCTTCATCTTCATCATCATCTTCTTCTTCTTCTTCATCGTCATCTTCTTCTTCTTCTTCTTCTTCGACTTCTTCTCCTTCTTCTTTGCCTTCTTCTTCTTCATCTTCTTCTTCTAATTCTTCCACTTCCTCTTCTTCTTCTTCTTCTTCTTCCACTTCTTCCTCTTCTTCTTCTTGCTCCTCTTCTTCTATTCGTCATCATCTTCTTCTTCTTCTTCAACTACTTCTTCGCCTTCTTCCTCTGCTTCTATGTCTTCCTCTTATTCTTCTTTGTCTTCATCATCGTCAACTTCTTCTTCTTCTTCTTCTTCTTCTTCTTCTTCCTCTTCCTCTTTTTATTCTACATATTTTTTTTTTCTTCTTTTTTTCTTCTTCATCATCTTCATCCTCTTTTTCTTCTTCTTGTTCGTCTTATTCCTTTTCTTCATCTTCTTTTTCTTTTTCTTATTCTTCATCATCTTCTTCTTCTTCTTCTTCTTCTCCATCTTCTTCCTCCTCTTTGTCTTCTTATTCTTTATCTTCTTCTTCTTTGTCCTCCTTTTCTTCATCTTCTTCTTCTTCTTCTCCTTCTTCCTCTACGTTTCTTTAACTTCTTCTTGTCCTCCTCCTCCTTTTTCTTCTTCTTCTTCTTCTTCTACTTCTTCTTCTTCTTCTTCCACTTCTTATTCTTCTTCTTCTTAATCTTTGTCTTCTTAATCATTTTCCTTTCTTCTTGTTCTCCATCATCTTCTTCTTTTTCTTCTTCTTCAACTTTTCCTTCAGCATCTACTACTTTTTCTTCTTCTCCGTCTTCTTCTTAATCATTATCTTCTTCTTCTTTTCCTTCTTCTGTGTCTACTTCTTCTTCTTCTTCTACATTTTCTTCTACTACTTCTTCATCATCATCTTCTCCTTCTTCTCCTTTGTCTTCTTCTTCTCCTTCTTCTTCCTCTTCTTCTTCTACTTCTACTTCTTCTACTTCTTCATCTTCTTCTTCTTCTTTTGCTTCTTCTTCTTCTTCTGCTTCTTCTTCTTCTTTCTCTTCTTCTTCTTCCTCCTCTTCTTCTTTTTCTACTTCATCTCCATCCTCATCCTCATCATCAAACTCTTTTTCTTCTTCTTCTTAGTGCACTTCTTGCTTGTCTTCTTCTTCTTCTTCTTTGTGTTCTTCTTCATCATCTTATTATTGTTCTTCTATCTCTTCTTCTTCTATTTTTTCATCTTCTTTGTCTTCTTCTTCTTCTTCTATTACTACTTCTTCTTTGTGTTCTTCTTCCTCTTCTTCTACTTCTTCATATTCTTCTTCTTCTTCGTCTTTGCCTTTTCTTCGTCTTCTTCTTCTTCTTCGTTTTCTTCTTCTTCAAGACCTTCTTTTTCTTCTTGTTCTTCTTCTTCTCCTTTTAATCCTTCAGCTTTTTCTTCTTCCTCTTCTTCTTCTTCTTCTTCTTCTTTTTCGACCCCTTCTTTTGCTTCTTCTTTTTCTACACCTTCTTCTTCTTCATCTTCTCCATCTTCTTCTTCTTCTTCTTCAACTACTTCTTCTTCTACTTCTTCTCCATCTCCTG
>JAIUJO010000568.1:72500-80000 GCA_023846275.1 Vanilla planifolia
CTTCTTCTTCTTCTACTTCTTCTTCTTCTTCTTCTTCTTCTTCTTCTACTCCTTCTCCTTCTTCTTCTTCTTCTACTCCTTCTCCTTCTTCTTCTCCTTCTCCTTCTGCTTCTTCTTCTCCTTCTTATTCTCGTTGTCATTCTGTTTCTCGTTCTTCTTCTCTTCCCCTTCTTCTTATTCTTCTTCCTTTCTTCTTCTTCTTTTTTGCCTTCTTCTTTTTCTTCTTCTTCACTTCTTCTTCTTCTTCTTCTTGTTCTTGTTCTTGTTCTTCTTCTTCTTCTTTGTCTTAATCTTATTTTTTTTCTCCTTCTTCCTGTTACTCTTCTTCTCCTCCTCCTCCACCTCCATCCTCTTCTTCTCTTTCTTCTTCTTCTTTTTCTTCTTCTTCTTCTTCAACTTATTCTTCCTCACCTTCTTCTTCTACTTCTTCTTCTTCTTCTTCTCCTTCTTCTTCTTCTCCATCTTCTTCTTCAACTTCATCTTTTTCTTTTTCTCCTTCATCTTTTTCGTTATCATCATCTTGATCTTCTTCTTCATTTCCATCTTCTTCTTCTCCTTCTTCTTATTCTTCTAATTATTTTTTTCTTCTACTTCTTCTTCTTCGTCTTCTTCTTTATCTTCATCTTGTTCTTCTTCTTCTTTGCCTTCTTCTTCATTGTCTTTTTATTTCTTCTTCTTCTTCTTCTTCTACATCTTCATCTTCTTCTTTTTCTTCTCCTTCCTTTCTTCTTCTTCTTATTCTTCTTCTTCTTTTTCTTCTACTTCTTCGACTTCTTCCTCTTCATCATCGTCTTCTTCTTCTTCTTGATCAATTTCTTCTTCTTCGTCATGTTTTTCTTCTACTTCTTCTATTTCTTTTTCTTCTTCTTCTTCTTCTTATTTTATTCTCTTCTTGTTCTTCTTCATTATCATCTTCTTCTTCTTCTTCCTCTTCTTCTTCATCTTCTTCTTCTTTGTCTTCTTCTTCATGATTTTCTTCTTCTTCTACATCCTCTTATTCTTCATAATCTTCTTCTTCTTCTTCGTCTTCGTCTTCTTCTTCTTCTTCTTCTTCGTCTTCTAATTTTCACCTTTTTCTTCTTCTTCTTCTTCTTCTTCTTCTCTCTTCTTCTTCTCCTTGTCATCCTTCTTCTTCCTTTTCTTTTTCTACTTCTTCTTTTTCTACTTCTTCTTCTTCTTCTTTTCCTTCTACTACTACTAAAACTTCTTTTTCTTCGTCTTCTTCTTCTTCTTCCTTCTCGTCTTCTTCTTCTTTTTCTTCTTCTTCTTCTTCCTCTTTTTGTTCCTCTTTGTCTTCTTTTCCTTCTTCTTCTTCTTCGACTTCTTTTTCTTCTTCTTCTTCTTCCTTTTCTTGTTATTCTTTTGCCTCTTCTTTTTCTTCCCTTCCTCCTCATCCTCCATCTTCTTCATCTCTTTCTTCTTCTTCTTCTTCTTCTTCTTCTTCTTCTCCTTGTTCTTCTCCATCTTCTTCTTCTTCTTCTTCATCTTCTTCTTCTTTTTTCGTTCTTCTTTTTCATCATCATAATCTTCTTCTTCTTCGTCTTCTTTTTCATCTTATTATCTTTCTTCTTCTTCTTCCTCTTCTTAAAAATCATTTTCTTCTTAGTCGTCTTCTTCTTCTTCTTCACCTTCTTCTTCTTTGTCTTCTTCTTCTTCTTCTTTTTCTTTGCCTTCTTTTGCTTCTTCTTCTTCTTCATCATCTTCTTCTTCTTTTTCTTGTTCATCTTCTTCTTCTTCGTCTTCTCCTCCTCCTTCTTCTTCTTCTTCTCCTTCTTCTTCTCCTTCTTCTCCTTCTTCTACTACTTCTTCTACTTCTTCTACTTCTTCTTCATCCTCTTCTTCTTCTTCTTCCTCTTCTTCTTCTTCTTCTTCTTCTTCTTCCTTTTCTTTGCCTTCTTCTTCTTCTTCTTCTTCTTGTCCTTCATCATCTCCTTGTTCAACTTCCTCTTCTTCTTCGTCTTCTTCTTCCTCTTCTTCTTCTTCTTCTACGTCTTCTTCTCCTTCTTCATGTTCTTCTTTGGCATCTTCTTCCTCTTCTTCACCTTCTTCTTCTTCTTTTTCTTTTTCTTCTTCTTCTTCTTTTTCATATTCTTCTTCTTTTTCTTCATTTTCTTCATCTAGTTCTTCTTCTTCTTCTTCTTCTTCTTCTCTTTCTCCTTATTTTTCTTCTCCTTCTTTTTCTTCTTCTTCTTCTTCTTCTTCTTTTTCTTCTTCTTTGTCATCTTCTTCTTCTTATTGTCTTCTTCTACTTCTTCTTCTTCTTCTACTTTTTCTTCTTCCTTTTCTTCTTTTTTTGCATCTTCTTCTTCTTCTTCCTCTTCCTCTTCTTCTTCTTCTTGGCCTTCTTCTTCTTTGTATTTTTCATCTTCTTCTTCTTCTACTTCTTCTTCTTCTTCTTCTTCATCTTCTTCTTCTTCTTCTTCGATTTCTCTTTCTATTTCTCCTTCTCCTTCTCTTTCTTCTTCTTCTTCTTCTTCTTCTCCTCCAACTCCTCATTCTTTTGGTTCTTGTTCTTCTTCTTCTCCTTCATCTACTTCTATTTTTTCTTCTTCCTCCTATTCATTTTCTTCATCTTCTTCTTCGTCTCCATCTTCTTCTTCTGGTTCTTATTCTTCTTCTTCTTCTACTTCTTTTTCTTCTTCTTCTTCCTCATTTTCTTCTTCTTCTTCTTCTTCTTCTTCTTCTTCTTCTTATTCTATTTCTCTTTCTTTTTCTCCTTCTCCTTCTCTTTCTTCTTCTTCTTCTTCTTCTTCTTCTTCTACTTCTCCCCTACCTCTTCTTTCTTTTTGTTCTTGTTCTTCTTCTTCTCTTTCATCTACTTCTTCTTCTTCTCCTTCCTCCTATTCTTTTTCTTCTTTTTCTTCGTCTCCATCTTCTTCTTCTTGTTCTTCTTCTTCTACTTCTTCTTCTATTTCATTTTCTTCTTCTTCTTCTTCTTCTTCTTCTACTACTACAACTTCTTCTTCTTCTTCTCCTTGACATCCTTCTTCTTCTTCATCATCTTCATCTTCTTCTTCTTCTTCTTCTTCTTTTCCTTCCACTTCTTCTAAAACTTATTCATCTTCATCTTCTTCTTCTTCTTCCTCTTCATCTTCATCTTCTTCTCCATCTTTTTCTTCTTCTTCTTCTTCTTTGACTTCTTCTTCTTCTTGCTCTTCTCGGTCTTCTTCTTCTTTTTCTTCTTCTTCTTCTTCCTCTTCTTCTTCTTCTCTTCCTACTCCTCCTCCTTCTTCTTTTCCTTCTTCCTTTTCTCCTTCTTCTTTTTCTCTTTCTTCTTCTTCTGTCTTCTTCTTCTTCTTCTCCTTCCTGTTCTTCTCCATCTTCTTCTTCTTCATCTTCTTCATCTTTTTTTCGGTCTAATTTTTCATCATCATCATCATCTTCTTCTTCTTCTTCCTCTTTTCAACTTATTATTATTATTCTTCTTCCTCTTCTTCATCATCATCTTCTTCTTCTTCATTGTCTTCTTCTTCTTCTTTACCTTCTTCATCTTTGCTTCTTCTTCTTCTTCTTCTTCTTCTTCTTCTTTTTCTTCTCCTTCTTTTGCTTCTTCTTCTTCATCATCTTCTTGTTGTTCTTCTTCTTCTTCTTCTATGTCTTCTTCTTCTTCGTCTTCTCCTTCCTCTTCTGCTTCTCCTTCTTCTTCTTCTTCTCCTTCTTCTTCTCCTTCTTCTTATTATTCTATTACTACTTTTACTTCTTCTTCTTCTTCTTCTTCTTCATCATCTTCTTTTCCTCTTCTCTTCTTTTTCTTCATCTTCTTTTTCTTCTTCTCCTTCATCATCTTCTCCTTGTTCAACTTCCTCAACTTCTACTTCTTCTTCTTGTTCTTCTTCTTCTTCTTCTTCTTCTATGTCTTCTTCTCCTTCTTCATGTTCTTCTTTGGCTGCTTCTTCTTCTTCTTCTTCTTCTTCTTTTTCTTCTTCTTCTTCTTCTTCTTCTTTTAGTTCTACTTCTTCTTCTTCTTCTTCTTCTTCGTTTTCATATTCGTCTTCTTCTTCTTCTTCATTTTCTTCATCTTGTTGTTCTTCTTCTACTTCTTCTTCTTCTTCTCCTTCTCCTTCGCTTTCTTTTTATTTTTCATCTCCTGCTTTTCCTTCTTCTTCTTCTTCTATGTCTTCTTCTTCTTCTTCTTCTTCTTCTTCTTCTTCTTCTTCTTTGATTTCTTCTTTTTTTGCATCTTCTTCTTCATCTTCTTCTTCTTCTTCTTGGCCTTCTTCTTCTTTTTCTTTTTCATAATCATCATCTTCTTCTTCTACTTCTTCTTCTTCGCCCTCTTCTTCTTCTTCTATTTCTCATTCTCTTTCTCCTTCTCCTTCTCGTTATTCATCTTCTTCTTCTTCTTCTCCTCCACCTCCTCTTTCTTTTGGTTCTTGTTCTTCTTCTTCTCCTCAATCTACGTCTTCTTCTTCTCCTTCCCCCTATTCTTTTTCTTCTTCTTCTTCTTCTTCCTCTTCTTAAATTACTTCTTAGTCTTGTCCTTCTCCTCTTTCTTCATGGTCTTCTTCTTCTTCTTCATTGTCTTCTTCTTCTTCCGTCTCTTCTTCTTCTTCTTCTTCTTTGTCTTCTTCTTCTTCTTCTTCTTCTTCTTCTTCTTTTTCTTCTTCTCATTCTTCTTCTTCTACGACTTCTTCTTCTTCTTCTCCTTCTTTTCCCTCGTCTTCATCTATTTTTCTTTTTCTTCTTCTTCCTCTTCCTCTTCTTCTTCTTCTTTTCCTCCTCCTCCTCCTTCTTCTGCTTCTTCATCTCCTCCTCCTCCTTCTTCTCCTTCTTCTCCATCTTTTGCTTCTTCTACTTCTTTTCCTCCAACTTATTCTTTTCCATCATCTTCTTCTTCTTCTTCTACATTTCCTTTTTTCATTCTTCTTTTTCATCATCATCATATTCTTCTTCTTCTTCTTCTTCTTCTTCTGTCTTCTTCTTCTTTTTCTTCTTCTTCTTCTTCTTCTCCTCCTTCATCGTCTTCTTCTTCTCCTTCCTCTTATTTTTCATCATCTTCTACTTCTTTGAATTCTTTTTCTTCTTCTTCTTCTTCTTGTTCATCTTCATTTTCTTCTTTTCTTCTCCTTCTTTTGCTTCTTCTTCTTCTTGCTCTTCTTCTTTGTCAACTTGCTCTTCTTCGTCATGAACTTCATCTTCTTCTTATTCTTCTTCTTCTTCTTCTTCTCCTTCTTCTTCTCTTTCCTCTCCTTCTTTCGCTACTTCTTCTTCTTCTTCTTCTTCTTAATCTTCTTCTTCTTCTTCTTCTACGTCTTCTTTTTCTTCGCCTTCTTCATCATCTTCTTCTTCTTCTTCTTCTTAACCTTCTTTTTCTTCTTCGACTTTGTCTTCCTCGTCTTCTTCTTTTACTTTTCCTTATTCTCCCCTTCTTCTTCTCCTCCTCATCCTTCTTGTTCTTCTTTTGCTTCTTCTTTATCGTCTTCTTCTACTTCTTCTTCTTCTTCTTCTTCATATTCTTCGTCTCTTTCTTCGTTTACTTCTTCTTCTTCTTCATCTCCTTCTCCTTCTTCTTATACTTCTTCTCCCCCTTCTACTTCTTCTTCTTCTTCTTCTTCCTCTTTTTCTTCTTCTTCCTATTTTTCTTATACTTCTTCTTCTTTTTCTTATCCTCCTTCGTCTTCTTCTTCTTATTATTCTTCTTCAACCACTTCTACATCATCATCAACTTCGTCTTTTTGTTCTTCTTCCTCTTCTTTTTCTTTATTCATCTTCATCTTGTCTTACTTTCTCCTCTTTTTCTATTTCTTCATCTTCTTCATCTTCATCTTCTTCTTCTTCTCCTTTCTCTCCAGCTTCTTCTCCTTCCTCGTCTTCTACTTCTTCTTTTACTTCTTATTATCCTTATTCTTGATCTACCACTTATTCTTCTGCATGTTCGCCTTCTTTTTCTTCTTCTTCTTCTTCTCCTTGATTTTCTTCTTCCTCTTCCTCTTCTTCTTCCTCCTCATCATTGTCTTCCTCTTCTTCGTCTCATCTTCTTCTTCTTCTTCTTCTTCTTCTTCTTTTCCATATTCTTCTTCTTCTTTACCTTCCTCTTCAACATCTTCTTCTTCTTCTTCTTCTTTGCCTTCTTCTACTTCTTCTTCTTCTTCTTCTTCCACTTTTTCATCTTCTTCATCTTCTTCTTCTACTACTTCTTTTTCTTCTTCGTCTTCTTCTTCTTCATCTTCCATTTTTTGTTCTTTTTCTTCTTCTTCTTCTTCTGCATCTTTTCTTCATCTTCTTGTCCTTGTTCTTCTTTGTCTTCTAATTCTTCTTTTACTTCTTCTTCATCTTTTTCTTCCACTTCTTCTTACTATTATTATTATTTTTATTATTATTATTCTCTTTCCTCTCATTCATGTTTTTTCCACCTTCTTTCCCTTCCTTTTCTTCTTCTTCTTCTTTTTCTTCTTTTACTTCTACTACTACTACTACTACTACATCTTTTTTTCTTCTTCTTCTTCTCATTCTCCTTCTAGTACTTCTACTTCTTCTTCTACTACTACTTCTTCTTTTTCCTTCTGCTTCTTCTCCTTCGTCTAGTTCTTCTTCTTCCTTTTCTTTTTCTTCTTTTTTTTCTTCTTCTTCTTCTCTTCTTCTTTTTTGTTAATATCATCATCTTCTTCTTCTTCAACTTCTTCTTCTTCATCTTCTTTCTCTTCATCTTCTTTTTCTTCTTCTTCGTCTTCTTCTTCTTTTTATTCTTCTTCATCTCCTCAACCTTATTGTTCACCATCTTTTTCTCCATCTTCTTTCTCTCCATCTTCTTTTTCTTCTTCTTCTTTTACTTCTGCTTCATCTTCTACTTCTTTTTCTTGTTTTTCCTTTTCTTCTTCTTCTCTTTCTCCTTCTCGTTTTTCTTCTTCTTCTTCTTTGCCTTCTTCATTATCATCATCTTCTACTTCTTTTTCTTCTTCTCCTTCTTTATCATCTTCTTCTTCACCTTCTTTTTCTTCTTCTTCTTCATCACCATCATCATCATCATCAATTTTCTTCTTCTTCTTCTCCATCTTCTTCTTCTTCTTCTTGTTCCTCTTTGTCTTCTTCTTCTTCTTCTTCTTCTTCTTCTTCATCTTCGTCTCCATCATCATCTTCTTCTTCTTTTAATTCTTCTTCATCTTGCTCTTCTCCTTCTTCTTCTTCTTCTTATTCTTCTTCTTCTCTTTTTCTTATTCTTCGTCTTCAACTTCTTCTTCTTCTTCTTCTTCTTTTTCTCATTCTTCTTCTCCCTCTTCTTCTTTTTTCTTTTCTTCTACTTCCTCTTCTTCTTCTTCTTCTTCTTCTTCTTCTTCTTTTTCTTCATCTTCTCATTATTCTTCTTCTTGTACTTCTTCTCCATCTTCTTCTTCTCCTTCTTCTTCTTAATCTTACAGTTCTTCTTCTTCTTCTTCTTCTTTTTCTACTCCTTCTTCCTCTCCTTCTCCTTCATCTTCTTCTTCTCCTTCATCTTCTTCTCCTTGTCCTTCTCCTTATCGTTCTTTTTCTCTTCCCCTTCTTCTTATTCTTCTACCTTTCTTC
>JAIUJO010000568.1:90000-92500 GCA_023846275.1 Vanilla planifolia
TTCCTCCTCCTTTACTACTACTACATCTTCTTCTTCTTCTCATTCTCCTTCTCGTTCTTCTTCTCTTCTTCTCCTTCTTCTTCTTCTTCATCTTCTTATTCTTCTTCTTTCTTTTCTTCTTCTTCTTCTTTGTTTTTGTCTTCTTTGCCTTCTTCTTCTTCTTTGTCTCCTTCTTCATCTTCTTTTTCTTCTTATTTGCCAACTTCTTTTTCTTCTTCTTTATCTTCATCTTCATATTCTTCTTCTTCTTCTTCTTCTTCTTCTTCTTCTTCTTCTTCTACTTCTTCCTCCTCTTCTCCTTCTTCTTCTTCTCTGCCTCCTCTTCCTACTTCTAGTTCTCCATCTTTTTTTCTCCTACTTCTTACTCTCCTACTTTTTCATCTCCTTTTTCTTCTTCTTCATCTTCTTCTTCTTCTCATTCTCCTTCTCATTCTTCTTCTCTTCTACATCTTCTTTCATTTCTTTTTCTTATTCTTATTCTTCTTCTTCGTCTTCTTCTACTTCCTTTTCTTGTTCCTCTTCTTTGTTTTCATCTTCTTCTTCTTCTTCTTCATTTTCTTCTTCTTGTTCTACTTCTTCTCCTTCTTCTTCATCTTCTTCTTCTTCTTCTTCTTCTTCTTCTACTTCTTGTCAACTTCCTCTTCTTCTTCTTCTTTGATTTCTTCTACTTCTTCTTCTTCTTTGATTTCTTCTACTTCTTCTTCTTCTTCCTCTTCATCTTCTTTTTCTACTTCTTAACCTTCTTCTTCTTCTCCTCCTCCTCCTCCGCCTCCTTCTTCTCCTTCTTCTTATTCTCCTCTTTCTTCTTCTTCATCTTCTTATTCTTCTTCTTTTGCTTCCTCTTCTTCTTCTTCTCATTCTTCTTCTTCTCCATCTTCTTCTTCTTCTTCTCTTTCATCATCATCACCATCTTCTACATGTTTTTCTTTGTCTTTTTATTCTTCTTCTTCCTCTTCTTCTTCCTCATCTTCATCTTCCTCTTCTTCTACTTCTTCTTCACCTTCTTCTTCTTTGCCTTCTTCTTCTACTTCTTCTTCTTCTTCTTCTTTTTATTCTCCTTCATTTGCTTCTTTGTCTTCTTTTTCTTCTTCTTCATCATCATCATCATCATCTTCTTCTTTGTCCTCGCCTTCTTCTTCTCCTTCTTCTTCTCGTTCTTCTTCAACTTCTTCTCCTTCTTCAACTACTTTTTTTTTCTTCTTCTTCTTCTTCTTCTTTCTTTTTCTTCTTTTTCTTTTTCTTCACTCCTTTGACTTCTTGTTTTTCTTCTTCTTCTTCTCCTTCTTCTTTTCCTTCTTCTTATTCTTCTTCTTCTTCTTCTCATCATTGTTATTCTTCTTTTGCTTCTTCTTCTTCTTCGTCATCATCATCATCATCATCATCTCCTTCTTCTTTGTCTTATTATTCTTCTTATTCTTCTTCCTCATCTTCTCCTTCTCCTTCTTCTTCTTCTTCTTCTTCTTTTTCTACTTCTTCTTCTTCATCTTCTTCTTCTTCTTCTTCTTCTTTATTTTCTTCTTCTTTTACATCATCTTTTTCTTCTTCTTATTCTTCTTCTTCTTCTTCTTCTACTTCTTTCTCTTCTTCTTCAACTTTGTCTTCTTCTTTGTCTTGTTCTTCTTCTTGTTCTACTTCTTCTTCTTCTTCTTCTTCTTCTTCTTCTTTTTCTTCTTCTCATTCTCTTTCTTGGACTCCTACTCCTACTCCTCCTCCTCATTCTTCTTCTTCTTCTTCTTCTTCTTCTACACTTTCTACTCCTTATTCTCCTACTTCTTCCTCTTCTTCTTCTAGTCCTTCTTCTTCTCCTTCTTCTTCTTCTCCTTATACTTCTCCTTCTTCCTCTTCGTCTTCTTCTTTTTCTCCTTCTTCTTCTTCTTCTTCCTCTTCTTCTTCTTCTTCTTCGACTTCTTGTTCTTCTTCGTCCTCTTCTTCATCTTCCTTCACTTGTTCTTCTTTTTTTTCTTCTTTGATTTCTTCTTCTACAACTTCTTCTTCTTCTTCTTCTTCTTTGTCTTCTTCTTCTTCTTCTTCTTCTTCGTCTTCTTCGTCTTCTTCTCCTTCTCTTTCTCCTTCTCCTTCTCTTTCTTCATCTTCTTCTCCTCCACCTTCTTTTTCTTCTTCTTCATCTTCTTCTTCTTCTTTTGTTGTTTCTACTCCTTCTTCTTCTTCTTCTCCATGTCCTTCTCTTTCTTCTACTTCATTATCTTCTCCTTGTTTTTCTTCTTCCACTTCTTCTTCTTCTTCTTTTTCTTCTTCTTCTTCTACTTCTTTCTTCTTGTTGGTCTTCTTCTTCTTCTTGCTTTTCTACTACTTCTTCTTCCTCGTCTTCTTCTTCTTCTTCGCCTTCTTCTTCTTTTCTCCTTCTTCTTCTTCTTCTTCTTCCTCTTCTTCTACTTCTTGTTCTTGTTCTTCTTCTTCTTCTTCTTTTTCCTCCACCTCTTCTTCTTCTTTTTCATATTATTCTTCTTCTTCCTCAACTTCTTCTTCTTCTCCTCCTTCT
>JAIUJO010000568.1:105000-107500 GCA_023846275.1 Vanilla planifolia
TTCAACTTCTTCGTCATCTTCTTGTCCTTCTTCGTCTTCTTATTCTTCTACTTCTCTTTCTTCTTCTTATTCTTCTAAAACTACTTTTCCTCCACCTTCTTCTCCTTCTTTTACTTCTTCTAATTCTTCTTCTAATTCTTCTTCTAGTTCTTTTTCATCATCATCTTCTTCTTCTTCTTCTTCTTCTTTGCTTCTTCTTCTTCTTCTTCTATTTCTACTTCTTCTTATTCTTCTTCTTCTTCTTCTTCTTTGTGTTCTTCTTCTTCTTCTCCTTCTTCTTCTTCTTTTCCTCTTCTTCTTCATCTTCTACGACTAGTTCTTCCTCCTCTTCTTCTTCTTCCTCTTCTTCTTCTTCATCTTCTTCTTAATCTTCTTCTTCTTTAACTTCTTCATGTTCTTCTTCTTCTTCTTCCTCTTCATCTTCTTCATCTTCTCTTCTTTCTCTTCGTGTCTTATTCTTCCACTTCTTTGTCTTATTCTTCTTCTTCTCCTTCTTTTCCTTCTTCTTCTCCACCTTCTCTTTCTTCTTTTTCTTCTTATTCTTCCTCTTCTCCTACTCGCTTTTTCTCCTCCTTCTTCTTGTCATTCTTCTTCTTCTTCTTTTTCTTATTCTTCTTCTTTTTCTTCTTCTTCTTTTAGCTTTTATCCATCTTCTTCTTTTGCATCTTCATGTTCATATTCTTATTCTTCTTCTTCTCCTTCTTCTTCTTCATATTCTTCTTCTTTTTCTTCTTCATATTCTTCTTCTTCTTCTTCTTCTTCTGCATCCACTTCTTCCTCTTCCTCTTCTTCTTCTTCTTCTTCTTCCTCATCTTCTTCTTCTTCTTATTCTTCTACTTTTTCTTCTGTCTTCTTCTTCTTCATCTTCTTCTTATTCTTCTTCTCCTTCTTCTTCTACTACTTCTTCTTATTCTTCTTCTTCTTCTTCTTCATCATCTTGTTCTTCTTCTTTTTCTTCTTCTTCTTCTCCTCCTCCTCCTTCTAATTCTTTTTCTTCTCCATCTTCTTGTTCTTCTTCTATTTCTTCTTCTTCTTCTTCTTCTTCTTCTTCTTCTTCTTCGTCGTCTTCTTCTTCTTCTTCTTCTTCTTTTTCTTCTTTGCCTTTTTCTTCTTCTTCTTCTTTGTCTTCTTCTTGTTATTCTTTTTCTTCATCTTCTTCTTGATCATGTTCTTCTTCTTGTTCTTCTTCTTCTTCTTCTTCTTTTGCTTCATATCTTATTCTTCTTCTTTCTCTTCCTCTACTTCTTGTTCTTCTTCTTCTTCAACTTATTCCCCTTCTTCTTTGTGCTCATCGTCTTCTTCTTCAACTTCTACTTCATCATCTTCTTCTTATTCTTCTTCATCCTCTTCTTCTTCTTTAACTTCTTCTTCTTGTTCTTCTTCTTCTTCTTCTCCTTCTTCTACTTCTTCTTCTATCGATTCTTCTTCATCTTCATCTTGTTCGTCTTCTTCTTCTTCCTCTTCTTCTTCTTCTTCTTCTTGTTTGTCTTCTGCTTCTTCTTCATCTTCTTCTACTTCTTCTTCTTCTTTGCCTTCTTCTTCATCATCATCTTAATCATCATCATCTTCTTATTCTTCTTCTTCTCTTTTTCTTCTTCTTCATCTTCTTTGTCTTCTTCTTTCTTTCTTATTCCTTTAATTCTTATTATTCTTCTTCTTTTTCTACTTCTTCTTCTTTGTCTTCTACTTCTTCTTCTTCTTCTTCTTCTTTTTCATCTTCATCTTCTTCTTTTTCTTCTTCTTCTTTGTCTTCTTCTTGATCTTCTTCTTCTTCTTCTTCTTCTTCTTCTTCCTCCTCTTCTTTTACATCTTCCCCTTCTTTGCCTTCCACTTTCTCTTCTTTGCCTTCTATCTTTTCGACTTCTCCTCCATCTTCTTCTTCTTATTATTATTATTATTTTCATTATTATTATTATTATTCTTGTCCTCCTCCTCCTCCTTCTTCTTCTTCTTCTTTTTCTTTTGCTTCTTCTTCTTTTTCTTCTTCTTCTTTTGCTTCTTCTTCATCTTCTTCTTCTTCCTCTTCTTCTCAATATTCTTCTTCTTCTTTCTCTTCTTCTGCTTCTTCCTCTTCTTCTTCTTTTTCTTCCACTGCTTCTTCTACGTCTTCTTCATCTTCTTCTTCTTGTTCTTCGTCTCCTTCTTCTTCATCTTCCTCTTCATTTTCTTCTACCTCTTCTCGTTCTTCTTGTTCTTCTTCTTCTTCTTCTTCTTCCTTGACTTCTTCTTAGTCATCATCAAAATAATCATCTTCTTCTTCTTCTTCTTGTCCTTCACTTTTTCTTCTTCTTCTCCTTCTTCCCGTTCTTCTCCTTATTCTTCTTCTTCTTCTTCTCCTACTTATTCTACTACTACTTCTTCTTTTCTTCTTCTTCTTGTTCTTCTTCTTTTTCTTCTTCTTCTTCTTCTTCTTCTTCTTCGTCTTCTTCATCTTTTACTTTCTCTTCTTCTACTTCTTTTTCGTCTGCTTCTTCTTCTTCTTCTTATTCTTCTTCTTCTT
>JAIUJO010000568.1:115000-117500 GCA_023846275.1 Vanilla planifolia
TCTTCTTCTTCTTCTTCTCTTCTCTGTCTTCTTTACCTTCTCCTTCTTCCTCTTTTTAATCTTCTTCTTCTTTCTTTTTCTTCTTTTTCTTCTTTTTCTTCTTCTTCTCCTTCTTCTTCTTCATTTTCTTCTTCTTCTTCTTTCTTCTTCAACTTCTTTTTCTGCTTCCTCTCCATCTCTTCTACTCCTACTTTTTCTTCTTGTTCTTCATTGTCTTTTTTTTCTTTTCCTTCTTTTACAACTTCTTCTTCTTCTTCTTCCTTTTCTTCTCCTTCTTCTTCCTCTTCTTCTTATTCTTCTTCTTCTTCTTATTCATCTTCTTCTTCATAGTCTTCTTTTCTTATTCTTCTTCTTCTCCTCCTCCTACTCCTTATTTTGCATCTTCTTCTTCTACTTCTTTGTCTTTTTGTTCTTATTGTTTGTCATATTCTTCTTCACCTTCGTCTTGTTTTTCTTCTTTTTCTTTTTCTTCTAATTTTTATTTTTCTTCTTCTTCTCCTTCTTCTTCTTCTTCTTCTTCTTATTCTCCCTGTTCATCTCCTTTTTCTTCTTCTTCTTCTCCTTTTTCTTCTTCTTCTTTCCTTCTTCCTCTCCTTCTCCTCCTTCTTCTACCCTTTGTTCTAGTTCATGTTCTTCTTCTTCTTCTCCTTCTTCTTCATCTTCTTCTTTGTTTTATTCTTCTTTTCTTCTTCTTTGTCTTGTTCTTCTTCTTCATTTGTCTCCTTCTTCTTCTTTGTCTTCTTCGTCTTCTTCTTCTTCATCATCATCTTCTTCTTCTTCTACATGTTTCTTTTCATCTTCTTCTTCTACTACTTCTTTTCCTTCTTTTTCTGCTTGTTCTTCTTCTTCTTCTTCTTTGTCTTCTTATTCTTCTTCCATCGTCTTCTTCTTCACATTCTTCTTCTTGTTTTACTTCTTCTTCTTCTTCTCTTCTTCTTCTTCTCTTCTTCTTCTTCTTCTTCTTCTTCTTCTTCTTCTTCTTCTTCTTCTTCCCTCCTCCTCCTCCTCCTCCTCTTCCTCCTCTTTCATCGTCGTCTTCTCTTGTTCTTCTTCTTTTTCTTCTTCAGCTTCTTCTTCTTATTTTTTTTATTCCTCTTCTTCTTGTTCTTTGTCTTCTTTTTCTTAATGATCACAATCATCTTCTTCTTCTTCTTCTTCTTTTTATCTTTTTTTATTCTTCTTCTCCAACTTCTTGTTCTCCTTGTTCTTCTTTTTCTTCTTCTATTTCTCCTTCTTCTTCTCCTTCTTTTTCTTTTTCTTCTTCCTCTTTTCTTCTTCTTTTTCTTCTTCCTCTTCTTCTTCTTCATCTTCATCTTCATGTTTTTTTTCTTCTTTTTCTTCTTCTTCTTCGACCTTCCCCTTCGTCTTCTTCTTCTTCTTCTTTTTTCTTCTCTTTCTTCTTCTTCTTCTTCTTCTTCTTCTTCATCTACTACTACTTCTTTGTCTTTTTGTTCTTCTTCATGTTCTTCTTCTATTTTCTACTTCTTAATCCACTTTTTCTTCTTCTTCATCTTCTTACCCTTGTTTTTCTTCTTCTTCTTTTTGATCTTATTATTCTTTTAATTCTTCCTCCTCTTCCTCTTCTTCCTCTTCTTCTTCTTCTTCTTCTTCTACTTCTTCTTTGTCTTCTTCAACTTTTTCTTCCTCTTCTTTGTCTTCTTTTTCACCATCTTCTTCTTCTTCACCTTCTTCCTCTTCTTCCTCGTCCTCTTCTTCTTCCACTACTTCTTCTTCTTCTTCTTCTTCTTTCTCTTCTTCTTCTTCTTCTTCCTCTTCATCATTTCTTCTTGTTCTTCATCTTTTTATCTGCATTATTCTTCTTCTTTTTCACACTTCTTCTGCTTCCTCTTATTCTACTTCTTCATTTTTCTTTTGCTTCTTCTTCTTGTTCGTATTCTTCAACTTCTTCTTCTTCTTCTTCTCATTCCTCTTGTTCTTCCTTTTAATCTTCTTATTCTTCTTCTTCATCTTCTTCTTCTTCTTCACCTACTTCTTATTCTTCTTATTCTTCTTCTTCTTCTTCTTCTTCTTCTTCTTCTTCTTCTTCTTCTGCTTTGCCTTCTTTTTCTTCCGTCTTCTTCTTCATCATCTTCTTCTTCTTCTTCTCGTTATTTTTCTTCTTCTGGTTCCTCTACTTCTTCTTCATCTTTGTCTTACACTACATCTCCTTCTTCTTCTTTTTCTTCTACTTCTTCTCCTTCATCTACCTCTTCTTCGTCTTCCTCTTTGACTTCTTCGTCTTCTTTTTCTTCGTCATCATCTTCTTCTACTTCTTCTTCTTCTTGTTCTTCATGTTCTTCTTCTTCTTCTCCTTTGCCTCTTCTTTCTTCATCTTCATCTTCTTCTTCTCTTTTTCTTCTACTTCTTCTTCTTATTCCCCTTCTCCATCTCTTCTTCTTCTTTTTCTTCTTCTTCTTCTTCTTCTTCTACTTCTTCTCCTCCTTCTTCTTCTTCTTCTTTCTTCTTCTTCTTCTTCTACTTCTCCTTGTTCCTCTTATCT
>JAIUJO010001979.1:2500-15000 GCA_023846275.1 Vanilla planifolia
ACTTCTTGTTCTACTTCTTCTTTTTCTACTTATTTTTATTATTATTATTACTATTTTTATTCTTATTGTTATTATTATTGCTATTAATATAATTATTATTTTTATTATTGTTATTCCTCTTCTTCTTCTTCTTCTTCAACATCACCATTTTTTTCTTCTTCTATTACTACTTCTTCATCTTCTTCTTCTTCTTCTTCTCCTTTCTCTTCTTCTTCTTCTTCTCCTTCTCCTTTCTCTTCTTCTTCATCTTCTCCTTATTCCTTTTCTTTTTCTTCTTGTTCTTCTTCGCATTCTTCTTCTGTTTATTATATACTTATTCTTCTTCTTCCTTCTATATTTTCTCCTAATTTCTTTTTCTTCTTCTTATTTTGCTACTTTTTCTTCTTCATCATCTTTATCTTTTTCTGCTTCAACTCCTTCTTCATCTTTTTCCTCTTCTTCTTTATCTTCTTCTTTTACTTCTTTTTCTTCGTCTTTTTCTTCTTCTTCTCCTTCTTCCTCTTCCTCTTCTTCCTCTTCTTCTTCTTCATCAATTTCTTTTTCTTCTTCTTCTTCTTCTTCTTTTCTTCTGCTTCTTCTTTTTCCACTTCTTCGTATTCTTTCTCTTCATCATCTTCTTCCTTCTTCTACTTCTTCTTCCTCTTCTCCTTCTTCTTCTACTTCTTCTTCCTCTTCTCCTTCTTCTTCTACTTCTTCTTTTTCTTCTTCGTCTTCTTATTCTTTTTCTTCTTCTTCTACTTCTTCTTCCTCTTTTCTTCATCTACTTCTCTCCTTCTTCTTCTTCTTCATCTTATCTTCCACTTCTTCTTCATCATCATCATCATCTTCTTCTTCTCTGTCTTCTTCTACGCCTTCTACTTCTTCTTCATGCACTCATTTTTCTTCTTGTTATTCTCTTTTTTTTCTTTTCTTCTTCTTCTTACTCTTATTCTTCTTCCTCTTCTTTTGCTTCTCCTTCTTCTTCTTCTTCTTGTCCTTCTTCTACTTCTTCTACTTCTTCTTCTTCTTCTTTCTCCTCTTTTACAGCTTCTTTTACTCTTTCTTCTTCTTCTTCTTCTTGTGCTCCTTCTTCTACTTCTTGTTATTCTCCTTTTCCTTCTACTTCTTCTTCTTCCTCTTCTTCTTCATCTTCTTCTTCTTCTTCTTCCTTTTTCTTTTTCATCTTTTTATTCTTCTTCTTGTTCTCCTCCTTCTCCTTCTTCTTCTTGTTCATATACAACTTCTTCTTCTTCTTGTACTTCTTCTTTTTCTTCACATTATTACTATTATTTTTTTACTATTGTTGTTATTATCATTGTTATTATTATTATTATTTTTATTATTGTTATTATTATTATTATTATTATTATTCTATTTCTTTATCTTCTTCTTCTTCCAATTGTTCTACTTCATCTTCTTGTTCTTGTTCTTTTTCTTCTTCCTTCTCTTCTTCTTCTTATTCTTCATGTTCTTCTTCGTCTACTACTGTTTCTTCTTCTTTTTTTTCTTCTTCTCCACCACGTCCTTCTACTACTTCTTCTTCTTCATCTTCTCCATCTTCTTCTTTTTCTTCTTCATTTTCTTCAACTTCTTCTACATCTTCCTCTTCTTTTTTCTCTTCTTCTTCTTCTTCTTCTTCTTCCCTCTTCTTCTTCTTCTTCTTCTTTTTCTTCTTCTTCTTCTTTCTCTTATTCTTCTTCTTCTTCTTCTTCATCATCTTCTTCTTCTTCTTCTTCATGTCCTTCTTCTTCTTATTTTCTTCAACTTCTTCTTCTTCTTCTACTTCTTTTTCTACATATTTTTCTTCTTATTCTTCCACACCTTCTTCTTCTTCTTCTTCTTCTTCTCCATCTTCTCCACCTCCTCATCCTCCTCCTCCATTTTCTTCTTCTTCTTCCTCTTCCTCTTCTTCTTAATCTTCTTCTTCTTCTTCGTCTTCTTCCCCTTCTTCTTCTTCTTGTTCTTCTTTTCCTCTTCATCTTCCCCATCTTCTTCTTCTTCTTCTCCTTGTACATCTTATTATTATTCTTCTTCTTCATCATCTTTTTCTTGTTCTTCTTCTTCTTCAACTTCTTCCTCTTCTTCTCCTTATTCTTTTTCTTCTTCTTCTTCTTCTTCTTCTTCTTCTTCTCCTTCATCATCTTCTTATTCTTCTTCTACTTCTTCCTATTCTTCTCCTTCTTCCTTTTCTTCTTTTTCTTCTTCTTCTTCTTCTTCTTTGTCTTCTTCTTCTTCTTTTACTCCATCCACTTCTTCTTCCTTTACTCCTTTCTCTTGACCTTCTTCTTCTTCTTCTTCTTCTTCTTCTTCTATTTTTTTCTTATTATCATTATTATTGTTGCTATTACTAATATTATTACTATTATTATTTAGCTTTTTCTTCTTCAACATCATCTTCTTCTTCTTCTTCTTCTTTTTCTTCTCCTTCTTCATCTTCTTCTTCTTCTTTATCTTATCCTTTTTCTTCTTTTTTATCTTCTTCATTTTCTTCTTTTTGTTTTTCTTCTTCTTCTTTTTCTTCTTTTTTCTCTTTTTCTTCTTGTTATTCTTATACTTCTTCTTCTTTCTCCCTCTCCTCTCGTTCTTTTTGTTCTCCTTTTTCTTCTTCTTTTATTAGTTTTTCTTCATCATTATCATTTTCTTCTTCTTCTTCTTCTTCTTCACCATCTTCTTCTCCTCCTCCTCCTCCTCCTCCTTTTTCGTCTTCTTCTTCTTCTTCTTCTTCTTCTTGTCCTTCCTTTACTTCTTCTACTTCTTCTTCCTCCTCTTTCTTCTTCTTCTTCTTCTTTTTTGTCTTCTTCTTCTTGTTTTTCTTCTTCTTCTTCTTCTTTATCTTATTCTTTTCCTCTTTCTCGATCTTCTTCTTGTTCATTTTCTTCTTCTTCTTTTTCTTCTTCTTTCTCTTCTTCTAATATTCTTATACATCTTCTTCTTCTTCTTCTTCTTCTTCTTCCTACTCCTCTTCTTCTTCTGATTCTTCTTTTTCTTCTTCTTCTTCACTTGCCTTTTGTTCTTCTTTCACTTTTTCTTCTTCTTCTTCTTCCCCTTCTTTTACTTCTTGTTTTAGTACTCCTTTTCTACTACTACTTCTTGTTCTTCTTCTTCTTCTTCTTCAATACCTTCTCCTCCTCCTCCTCCTCTTTCCCCTACTTCGTGTTCTACTTCTTCTAATACTTCTTGTTCTTCTTCTTACTTTCTTCTTCTTCTCCTTCTTCATCTCCATCTTCTTCTCCTCTTCCTCCTTCTTCTTATTCCTTTTCTTCTTCTTCTTGTTTTTCGTCTTCTTTTTCTTCTTCCCCTTTTTGTTCTTATAGTTCTTGTTGTTTTTGTTCTTCTTCTTCTTCTTCTTCTTCTTCTTGTTATTATTCTCCTTCTTCATCATAATCTTCTTCTTTCTATTCTTCTTTTGCCTTTTCTTTCTATTCTTCTTTTGCTTCTTTTTCTACTACTTTTTGTTCTACTTCTTCTTCTCCTTTCCATCTTCTTCTTCTTTTTCCTCTTTTACTGCTTCTTCTCCTTGCACTTCTTCTTCTCCTTCTTCTTCTTATTCTTAATCATTATCATAATCTTCTTCTTCTTCTTTCCTCAACTTATTCTTTATCTTCTTCTTCTTCTTCTTTCTCCTCTTCTACTTTTTCCTCTTCTTGTTCTTGTTCTTCTTCTTCTTCTTCTTTTACTTCTTCTTCCTCTTCTTCTTCTTCATCTTCTTCTTCCTCTTCTTCTTCTTACTCTTCTTCTTCTCCTTCTTCTTCTTCTTCTTCTTCCTCTTCTTCTTCTTCAACATCTTCTTCTTCTCCTTCTTCTTCTTCTTCTCTTCTTCTACTTCTTCTGTCTTCTTCTTCTACTTCTAATTCTTCCTCTTCTTTTTCTTCTTTTTCTTCTTTTTCATTTCATTTTTCTTCTCCTTCTTCTTCTAATTCTTCCTCATCTTTTTCTTCATTTTCATCTAATTCTTCTTCTCCTTCTTCTTCGTCTTCTTCTTTCTCCGCTTCTTTTTAATCTTCTTATTCTTGTAGTTCTTCTCCTTATCCTTCTTCTTCCTCTTCTTCTTCTTCTTCTTCTTCTTCTTCTTACTCTTCCTCTTCTTCTTCTTCTTCCTCCCACTCCTCCCATTCTTCTTGTTCTACTTTTTTTTCTTCTCCTTCTATTACTTTTACTTTTTCTTTCTCTTTGTCTTCTTCTTCTTTTCTGTCTTCTTTTTCTTCTTCTAGTCCTCTTTCTTCTACTTCTTCTTCTTCTTCTCCTCCTCCTCCTCCGTCTCCTTCTTCTTCTTCTTCTCCATCTTGTACTCCTTTTTCTTTTACTTTTGCTTCTTCTTCATCTCCTCTTTCTTCTTCTTCCTTTGCTTCTAGTCCTCCTTCTACTTCTTCTTGTGCTTCTTCTTTTTTTCTTCTTCTTCCTCTTTTTCTTCTTTGTCGTCTTCTTCTTCTTGTTCTTCTTCTTCTACAAATTCTTCTTCTCCTTCTTTTTCTTCTTCTTCTCCATCTTCTTTTTCTTTTCCTTTTTCTTCTTCTTCTTCTTCTTCTCCTCCTCCTCCTTCTTCTTCTTCATCCTTTTCTTCTTCGTCTTCTTCTTCTTCTTCCTCTTCTTCTTCTTCTTCTTCTTCTTCTTCCTCTTATTCTTCTTTTTTTCAACTTCTTCTTCTTCTTTTGCTTTTTCTTATTCCTCTTTTCTTCTTTTTTTTTGTCTTTTTTCTCTTCTTCTTCTTCTTCTACTACTACAACTACTACTACTCCTTCTTCTTCTACTTCTTCTTCTTCCACTTCCTCTTCTTCTTCTTCTTCCACTTCTTCTTATTTTTCTTCCCCTTCTTCTTCTTCTTCTTCTTCTACTTCTTGTACATCTATGTCTTCCACCTCTTCTTCTTCCTCTTCGTCTTTATCTTCGTCTTCTTCTTCTTTTTCTTCGTCTTAATCCTTTTTTTCTTATTCTTTCCATCTTCTTCTTCTTTGAGTTTTTCTTCTTCTTCTTCTTCATCTTCCTCTTTTTCTTCTTCTTCATCTTCTTGTTCTACTTCTCCTTTTTCTTCTAATTCTGCTTCTTCTTCTTCTTTTGCTTTTTCTTCTTCTTCTTCCTCTCCTTCTTCTCCTTCCTTTTCTTCTTCTTCTTGTACATCATCTTTTTCTTGTTCTTCACCATTTTCTTCTTCTTGTTGTTCTCCTTCTTCATCATCATCTTATTATTATTATTATTATTATTATTATTGTTATTATTATTATTGTTATTATTATTTTTATAATTATTATTTTTATTCATTATTTTCTTCATTTTCTTCTCCTCTTATCGTTCTTTTTCTTCTTCTTCTTCTTCTTCTTCTCCTTTTTCTTCTTGTTATTCTTCTTCTCCTTCTCCTTCTTTAGCATCATCATCTTCTTCCTCATCTTTTGCTTCTTCTTCATCTTCTTCTTCTTTTTCTACTTCTTCTTCTTCCCTTCCTTTTTCTTCTTCATCTTCCCCTTCTTCTTCTTTCTCGTCTTCTTCTTCTCCTTGTCCTTCTTCTTCTTCTTCTTCATCTTCTCCACCTGTTCATTCTTCTTCTTCTTCTCCTTCTTCATCTTCTTCTTCTTGTTCTTCCTCTTCTTCTTCTTCATCTTCTTCTTCTTCTTCTTCTTCTTCTTCTTTTTCTTCTTCTATTTTTTTTTGTCTTTTTCTTCTTCTCCTCCTCCTCCTCCTCCTCCTGCTTCTTCTTCTTCTTCATCTTCTTGGACTTATTCTTCTTGTACTTCTTTGTCTTCTTCTTCTTCTTCTTCTTCTTCTTCTACTTCTTTTTATTCTTTTTTTCTTCTCCATCTTCTTCTTCCTCTTCTTCTTCTTCTACTTCTTCTTCTTCTTAATCTCCTTCGTGTTCATCTTCTCCACCTCCTCCTCCTCATCCTTCTTCTTCTCCATCATATTATTATTATTATTATTATTATTATTATTATTATTATTATCATTTGTAGTATTATTATTATTGTTATTACTGCAATTCCACTTCCACTTTTTCTTCTTCTAGTTCATCATCTTCTTCCTCTTCTTCTCCTTTTTCTTTTTCTTATTGTTCTTCTCCTTCTTTTTTTTCTTCTCTTTCTTCTTCTTCTTCTATTTTTCTTCTTCTTCTTCTTCACCTTCTACTTCTTCTTCTTTTTCTCATTTGTCTTCCTCTTCTTCTTGTTCTTCTTCATTTTTCTTCCTCTTCTTCTTCTTCATCTTCTTCTTCCTCTTCTTCTTCTTACTCTTCTTCTTCTCCTTCTTCTTGTTCTTCTTCTTCCTCTTCTTCTTCTTCAACATCTTCATCTTCTTCTTCTCCTTCTTCTTCTTCTTCTCTTCTTCTACTTCTTCTACTTCTTCTGTCTTCTTCTTCTACTTCTAATTCTTCCTCTTCTTTTTCTTCTTTTTCATCTAATTTTTCTTCTCCTTCTTCTTCTAATTCTTCCACTTCTTTTTCTTCATTTTCATCTAATTCTTCTTCCTCCACTTCTTTTTAATCTTCTTATTCTTGTATTTCTTCTCCTTATCCTTCTTCTTCTTCCTCTTCTTCTTCTTCTAGTTCTTCTTCTTCTTCTTCTTCTTCTTCTTCTTCTTCTTACTCTTCCTCTTCTTCTTCTTCTTCTTCCTCCCACTCCTCCCATTCCTCTTGTTCTACTTTTTTTTTCTTCTCCTTCTATTACTTTTACTTTTTCTTTCTCTTTGTCTTCTTCTTTTCTATCTTCTTCTTCTTCTTCTAGTCTTCTTTCTTCTACTACTTCTTCTTCTTCTCCTCCTCCTCCTCCTCCTCCTCCTCCTCCTCCTTCTCCTTCTTCTTCTTCTTCTTCTTCTTCTCCATCTTGTACTCCTTTTTCTTCTTCTTTTGCTTCTTCTTCTATTACCACTACTGCTTCCTCTTCGGCTTCTTCTTCTTCTTCTTCTTCTTCTTCATCTTAATGTTCGTCTCCTCCTCCTCCTCCTCCTTCTTGTTCTTCCTATTCCTCTTCTACTTTTTCTTCTTCTTCTTCTTCTTCCTCCTCTTCTTCCTCTTCTTCTTCTTCTTCTTCTCCTTATTATTCTTCTAGTTCTTCTTGTTATTCTTATTCTTCTACTTCTTCTTCTTCTTGTTGTTATTCTTCTTCTTCCCTATACTCTTCTTCTTTTTATTCTTCTTTCTCTTCTTCTTCTACTATTTTTTATTCTTCTTCATCTTTTCCATCTTCATCTTCTTCTCCTTCATCTTCTTTTTCCTCTTTTTCTCCTTCTTCTCCTTCTACTTCTTCTTCCACTTCTCGTTCTTCTTCTTCTTTTTCATCATCATCTTCTTCTACTTCTTATTTTTTTCAACATCTTATTCTTTATTTTCTTCTTCTTCTTTATCTTCTTCTTCTTTTTCCTCTTTTTCTTCTTCTTCTTCTTCTCCTCCTCCTCCTCCTACTTCTTCCTCTTCTTCTTCATCATCTTTATCTTTATCTTTCTCTTCCTCTTCTTCTTACTCTTCTTCTTCCTCTTCTTCTTTTTTCTTCTTCTTCTTCTTCTTCTTCAACATCTTCTTCTTCTTCTCCTTCCTCTTCTTCTCTTCTTCTTCTACTTGTTCTACTTGTCCTTTGTTTGCTTCTTCTACTTTTAATTTTTCCTCTTCATCTTTTTCATCATCTAATTCTTCCTCTCCTTCTTCTTCTACTTCATTCTCCTCCTCTTCTTTTAATATTCTTTTTCTTTGAGTTCTTTTCCTTGTCCTTCTTCTTCCTCTTCTTCTACTTCTTCTTCTTCTTCTTCTTCTTCTCCTACTTCTTCTTCCTCCTCCTCCTCCTCCTCTTATTCTTCTTTCTCGACTTCCTCTTATTTGTCCTCTTTTTCTTCTACTACTACTACTACTTTTTCTTCTTCTTCTTCTGCTTTTCATTCTCCTTTTTCTTCTTATTATTATTGTTAATCTTCTTCTTCTTCTTTTCATGAACTGCATCTTCTTCTTCCTGTTCTTCTTCTTCTTCTTCTTGTTCTTATTTTTTTTCTCCTCCAACTTCTTCTCCTTCTTCTTCTTCTTCATCATCATCATCATCATCTTCTTCTTCTTCTTCTTCTTCTTCTTCTTCTTCTTTTTCTTCTCCTCCTCCCTGTTCTCCTTTTTCTTCTATTCTTATTCATCTTCCTCTTGTACTTCTTCTTCTACTTCCTATTCTTCTTCTTCTTCTTCTTCTTCTTTTATTCTTATTCTTATTCTTCTTCTTCTTGTTGCTCTTCTTCTTCATCTTCTACATCTTCCTCTTCCTCTGCTTCTTTCTCTTCTTCTTCTTCTTCTTCTTCTTCTCCTTCATCTCCATCTTCTTCTTCTTCTTGTACTCCTTGTTATTCTCTTTTTTCTTCTTCTTCTTCCTCTTCTTCTTCTTCTTCTTTTGCTTGTTCCTCTTCTTCTTCTTCTTCTTCTTCTTTTTCCTCTTTATTTTCATCTTCTTATTTTCTTCTTCTTTTTCTCCTCTATTTTCTTCTTCGTCTTCGTCTTCTTCTTATTTTATACATTATTATTTTTAACTATTATTGCTATTATTATTATTACTTTTAGTATTCTTTTATTTTTCTTCTTCTTCTTCTTCTTCTTTTATTACTTTTTCATCTTGATTACCTTTTTCTTCCTCCTCTTCCTATCCTTCTTCCTCTTTTTTTCCCCTCCTCCTTCTACTTCTTCTTCTTGTTCTCCTACTTTAGCTTCCTCACCTTCTTCTTCTTCTTCTTCTTCTTATTCTTCTTGCTCTTCTTCTTACTCTTCTTCTTCTTCTTCTTCTCCAACCTCTTCTTCTTCTTCTACTTCTCATTTTTCTTCTTCTTCTTCTTCTCATTTTTCTTCTTCTTCTTCTTCTACTAGTTTTTCTTATTATTATTATTATTATTTTTATTATTATTATTATTATTATTATTATTCTCTCTCATCATCATCACCTTCTTCCTCTTCTTCTTCTTCTCCTTATTCTTCTTCTTCTTCTGCTTCTTCCTCTTCTTCTTCTTTTTCTTCTTCTACTTCTTCGACTACTACTTCTTTTTCTTCTTCTTCTTCTACTACTACTTCTTCTTCTTCTTCATCTTATTCTTCTTCTTCTTCTTCTATTTCTTTTGCTTCTTCTTCTTATTCTTATTCTTCTTCTTCATCTTCTTCTTTGTCTTCTTTCCCATTTTCCTCTTCTTCTTCTTCTTCTTCTTTATCTTCCTTTTTTCTTGTTCTTCTTCATCTTCTTCTTGTTCTTCTTCTTCCTTTTCTTTTTCTTCCTTCTCTTCATCTTCTTCTACTTTTACTTCTACTTCTTCTTCTTCACTTCCTCCTCCTTCCTCCTCCTCCTTCTTCCTTCTTCTTCTACTTTTTCTTCTTCTTCATCTATTTTTTCTTCCTTTTGCCCTCCTTCTCCTTCTTCTTCTTCTCCACCTTCTTCTTCTTCTTCTTCTTTTGCTTCTCCTCCCTCTTCTTCTTCTTCTTCTTCTTTTATCTTCCACTCTTACTTCTTTATCTCCTTCTTCTTCTTCTTCTTCCTCTACTTCTTCTTGTTGTTGTTGTTCTTCTTCTTCTTCTTCTTTTTCTTCTTCTTCTTCCTCCTCTTATCCTTCTTCTTCTTCTTCAACTTCTTCTTCTTCATTTTGTTCTTTTTCTTGTTCTCTTCTCATTCTTCTTTTTCTTCTTCTGCTTCTTTTTCTTCTTTTTCTTCATCTCCTCTTTCTTCTTCTTCCTTTGATTCTAGTCCTCCTTCTACTTCTTCTTCTGCTTCTTTTTTTCTTCTTCTTCCTCTTTTTCTTCTTTGTTGTCTTCTTCTTCTTGTTCTTCTTCTTCTACATCTTCTTCTTCTCCTTCTTCTTCTTCTTCTTCATCTTCTTTTTCTTTTCCTTTTTCTTCTTCTTCTTCTTCTTCTCCTCCTCCTCCTTCTTCTTCATCCTTTTCTTCTTCGTCTTCTTCTTCTTCCTCCTCTTCTTCTTCTTCTTCCTCTTATTCTTCTTTTTTTCAACTTCTTCTTCTTCTTCTTTTGCTTTTTCTTATTCCTCTTTTCTTCTTTTTTTTCATCTTTTTACTCTTCTTCTTCTTCTTCTACTACTACTACTACTACTACTTCTTCTTCTTCTACTTCTTCTACTTCTTCTTCTTCCACTTCCTCTTCTTCTTCCACTTCTTCTTCTTTTTCTTCCCCTTCTTCTTCTTCTTCTTCTTCTACTTCTTCTTCTACATCTATGTCTTCCACCTCTTCTTCTTCCTCTTCTTCTTTATCTTCGTCTTCTTCTTCTTCTTTTTCTTTGTCTTAATCCTTTTTTTCTTATTCTTCTCCATCTTCCTCTTCTTTGAGTTTTGCTTCTTCTTCTTCTTCTTCATCTTCCTCTTTTTCTTCTTCTTCATCTTCTTCTTCTACTTCTCCTTCTTCTAATTCTACTTCTTCTTCTTCTTTTGCTTTTTCTTCTTCTTCTTCCTCTCCTTCTTCTTCTCCTTCCTTTTCTTCTTCTTCTTGTCATCATCTTTTTCTCGTTCTTCACCATTTTCTTCTTCTTATTGTTCTCCTTCTTTATCATCATTTTATTATTATTATTATTATTTTAATAATTATTATTATTATTCATTATTTTCTTCGTTTTCTTCTCCTCTTATCGTTCTTTTTCTTCTTCTTCTTCTTCTTCTCCTTTTTCTTCTTTTTATTCTTCTTCTCCTTTTTCTTATTGTCATTCCATTTCTTTATCTTCTTCTTCCACTAGTTCTACTTCATCTTCTTGATCTTGTTGTTGTTCTTCTTCTTATTCTTAATGTTCTTCTTCGTCTACTACTGTTTCTTCTTCTTTTTTTTCTTCTACTCCACCACGTCCTTCTACTTCTTCTTCTTCTTCATCTTCTTGTCCTTCTTCATCTTCTCCATCTTCTTCTTTTTCTTCTTCATCTTCTTCAACTTCTTCTACATCTTCCTCTTCTTTTTTCTCTTCTTCTTCTTCTTCTGCTTCTGCTTTTTCCTCTTCTTCTTCTTCTTCTTCTTTTTCTTCTTCTTCTTCCTCTTATTCTTCTTCTTCTTCTTCTTCATCTTCTTCTTCTTCTTCTTCATGTCCTTCTTCTTCTTATTTTCTTCAACTTCTTCTACTTCTTTTTCTACATATTTTTCTTCTTATTCTTCCACACCTTCTTCTTCTTCTTCTTCTTCCCCATCTTCTCCTCCTCCTCATCCTCCTCCTCCATTTTCTTCTTCTTCTTCCTCTTCCTCTTCTTCTTAATCTTCTTCTTCTCCTTCTTCTTCTTCGTCTTCTTCCCTTTCTTCTTCTTCTTGTTCTTCTTTTCCTCTTCATCTTCCCCATCTTCTTCTTCTTCTTCTCCTTGTACGTCTTATTATTATTCTTCTTCTTCATCATCTTTTTCTTGTTCTTCTTCTTCTTCAACTTCTTCCTCTTCTTCTCCATATTCTTTTTCTTCTTCTTCTTCTTCTTCTTCTTCTCCTTCTTCATCTTCTTATTCTTCTTCTACTTCTTCCTATTCTTCTCCTTCTTCCTTTTCTTCTTTTTCTTCTACTTCTTCTTTTTTGTCTTCTTCTTCTTCTTCTACTCCATCCTCTTCTTCTTCCTTTACTCCTTTCTCTTAACCTTCTTCTTCTTCTTCTTCTTCAATTGCTTTCTTATTATCATTATTATTGTTACTATTACTAATATTATTACTATTATTATTTAGCTTTTTCTTCTTCAACATCATCATCTTCTTCTTTTTCTTTTTCTTCTTCTTCTTCTTCTTCTTCTTCTTCTTCTTCTTCTTCTTCTTCTTCTTTATCTTATCCTTTTTCTTCTTCTTTATCTTCTTCATTTTCTTCTTTTTGTTTTTCTTCTTCTTCTTTTTCTTCTTTTTTCTCTTTTTCTTCTTGTTATTCTTATACTTCTTCTTCTTCTTCTTTCTCCCTCTCCTCTCGTTCTTTTTGTTCTCCTTTTTCTTCTTCTTCTATTAGTTTTTCTTCATCATTATCATTTTCTTCTTCTTCTTCTTCTTCTTTTTCTTCCCCTTCTCCATCTTCTTCTTCTTCTTCTTCTTCACCATCTTGTTCTCCTCCTCCTCCTCCTCCTCCTTTTTCGTCGTCTTCTTCTTCTTCTTCTTCTTCTTCTTGTCCTTCCTTTACTTCTTCTACTTCTTCTTCCTCCTCTTTCTTCTTCTTCTTCTTCTTTTTTGTCTTCTTCTTCTTGTTTTTCTTCTTCTTCTTCTTCTTTATCTTATTCTTTTCCTCTTTCTCGATCTTCTTCTTGTTCATTTTCTTCTACTTCTTTTTCTTCTTCTTTCTCTTCTTCTTCTAATATTCTTATACATCTTCTTCTTCTTCTTCTTCTTCTTCTTCCTACTCTTCTTCTTCTGGTTCTTCTTTTTCTTCTTCTTCTTCACTTGCCTTTTGTTCTTCTTTCACTTTTTCTTCTTCTTCTTCCCCTTCTTTTACTTCTTCTTTTAGTACTCCTTTTCTACTACTTCTTCTTCTTCTTCTTCTTCTTCTTCAATACCTTCTCCTCCTCCTCCTCTTTCCACTGCTTTGTGTTCTACTTCTTCTAATACTTCTTGTTCTTCTTCTTATTTTCTTCTTCTTCTCCTTCTTCATCTC
>JAIUJO010001979.1:20000-22500 GCA_023846275.1 Vanilla planifolia
TTGTCCTTATTCTTTTTCTTCCCCTTCTTCTTCTTCTTCTTCTACTACTTCTACTACTACAACTTCTTTTTCTTCTTCTTTTTCTTCTTCTTTCTCTTCTTCTTCTTTCTCTTCTTCTTCTACTATTACTTATTCTTCTTCTTCATCCTCCTTTTACTCCTCCTTCTATCCTTCTCTTCGTTTTTCTCTGTCTTCTTCTTCTTCTTCTATTCCTTCTTCTTCTTCTTCTTCTTCTTCCTCTACTTCTTTGCTTCTATTTCTTCTGCTTCTTCTTCTTCTTCTTCTTCTTCTCCTTCTTCTTTTCCTTCTTCATCATCTTCTACTTCTTCTTCTTCATCCCCATTTTCTACTCCTTCTTCTCGTTCTTCTTCTTCTTCTTCTTCTGCTTCTACTTCTTCTTCTTGTTCTTCTTCTTCTTCTTCTTCTTCTTTTCTTCTTCTTCTACATCTTCTTCTTCTTCATCTTCTCAAACTTGTTCGTCTCACATTTCTTCTTCTTCTTCTTCTTCTTCTTTTACTTTTTCTTATCTTTGTTCTTCTTTTTCCTTTTATTCTTCTTCTTCTTCCTTTTCTTGTTCTTCTTGTTATTCTTGTTCTTCTTCTTATTATGCTTTTTCTTCTTCATCTTTTATTCTTCTTCTTCATCATCTTTTTTACTTCTTTTTCTTCTTCTTCTGCTTCCTCTTTTTCACCTTTTTTTCTTCTTCCTCTTCTTCTTCTTCTTTATCATCATCATCATCTTCTTCTTCTTCTTCTTCTTCTTCTACTTTTACTTGTTCCTCCTCTTGTTCTTGCTCTTTTTTCTTCGCATTCTTTTTCTTCTTTTTCTTCATCTTCATCTTTTTGTGTTCTTCCTCTCCTTCTTTTTCTTCTTCTTCTTCATCTTCTTTGCCTCCTTGTTCTTCTTCTTCTTCTTCTTCTTCCTATCCTTCTTCTCCTTCTTCTTTTTCTTCTTCTACTACTTCTTCTTATTCTTCTTCCTCTTGTTCTTCACCTTTTTCTTCTTCTTATTTTTCTTCTTCTTCATCATCATCTTATTATTATTATTATTACTATTGTTATTATTATTTTATTATTTATTATTTTCTTTTTTTTTCTTCTCCTCTTCTTATTCTTCTTCCTCTTGTTCTTCTCTTCTTCATCATCTTCATCTTCTCCATTTTCTTCTTGTTTTTCTTCTTCTCCTTCTCCTTTAGCATCATCACCTTCTTCTTCTTTTGCTTCTTGTTCGTCTTCTTCTTCTTTTTCTTCTTCTTCTTCTTCCCCTCTTCTTTCTCCTTCATCATCCCCCTCTTCTTCTTTCTCATCTTCTTCTTCTCCTTCTTCTTCTTCTTAAACTCCACCTCCTCCTCCTTCTGCTTCTTCTTCATCATCTTCTTCTTCTTCCTCTTCTTCTTCTTCTTCTCCTCCTTCTTCTTCTTCTTCTTCTTCCTCCTCCTCCTCCTCTTCTTCTTCTTCCCCATCTTCTTCTCCATCCTTTACTTCTTCTTTGTTTTGTTCTTCAATTTTTTCGTCTTTTTTTCTTCTTCATCTTCTCCTTCTTCTTCGTCTTCTTCTTCTTCTTCCTCCTCTTCTTCTTCCTTGACTTATTCTTCTTCTACTTCTTCCTCTTCTTCTTCTTCTTCTTCTTTTTATTCTTTTTTCTTCTCCTTCGTCTTCTTCTTCTACTCCTTTTTCTTCTTCTTAATCTCCTTCTTCATCTTCTTCTCCTCCTCCTCCTCCGCTCCTTCTTCTCCTTCATATTATTATTACTATTATTATTGTTACTATTATTATTATTAGTAATATTATTATTGTTATTACTATTATTCTACTTCCTCTTCTTCTTCTTGTTCTACTTCATCATCTTCTTCCTCTTTTTGTCGTTTTTCTTTTTCTTATTGTTCTTTTCCTTCTTTTTCTTCTTCTTTTTCTTCTCTGCTTCTTTTTCTTCTTCTTCTTCTTCTTCTTCTTCTTCTTCTTCTTCTTCTTCTTTTTCTTCCCCTTTTCCTCTTCTTCTCATATTTCTTCCTCTTCTTCCTCTTCTTCATCATCATCTTCATCTTCATCTTCTTTTTCTTATTCTTCTACTTCATCTTCTGCTTTCTTTTCCTCTTCTTCTTCTTCTACACCTCTTTTTTCTTCTTTTTCATCTTTCTCTTTTTTTTCTACTTCTTCTTCATCTTTTTTTATTATTATTATTGTTATTTTTTTATTATTGTTATTATTATTATTATTATTCCTCTTATTCTTCTTTTTCTAATTTTATTTTTTCTTCTTTTTATTATTATTATTATTTCTCAACTACTTCTTGTGGTTTTATTTCTTTTTCTTCTTCTTCTTCTTCTTCTTCTTCTCTTCTTATACTTCTTCTTTTTCTTCGTCTATTGCTTCTTCTTCCCCTTCTTATTCTTCTCCTTCTTCTTCTTTTTCTTCTTCTTCTTCTTCTTCGTCTTCTTCTTTTTCTTCTCCTTCTTCTTCTTCTTCTTCTTCTTCTTCTTTCTCTTCTTCTTCTTGTTATT
>JAIUJO010001979.1:27500-30000 GCA_023846275.1 Vanilla planifolia
TACTTGTTCTTCTCTTTTCTTCTTCTTCTTCTTCTTCTAAAACTTCTTTTTATTATTACTATTATTATTGTTACTATTGTTACTATTATTACTATTATTACCATTATTACTATTATTATAATAATTATTATTGTTATTCTTCTTCTACATAATCATCTTCTTCTAATTCCTCTCCTTTTTCATCTTCTTCTTCTTTTTCTCCTTCTTTTTCTTCTTCTTTTACATTTTTTTTCTTCTTCTTCTTCTTCCTCCTTTCCTCATTCTTCTTAATCTTCTTCTTCTTTTTCTTCTTCTTCTTCTTCTTCTACTACTACTACATTTTCTTCCTCTTCTTCTTGTTCTTCTGCCTCTTCTTCTTTTTCTTCTTCTTCTTCATCTTCTTTTGCTTCTTCTTCTTCTTCCTTTTCTACACTTTCTTCATCATTGTCTTCTTCTTCTTCTTCTACATCTTCTTCTTCCCTCATCTCCTTCTTCTTCTACTTCTTGCTCTTCTCCTTCTTTTCCTCAGCTTCTTCTTTTGCTTCTTCACCTGCTTCTTCTTCTTCTTATTTTTCTACTGCTTTTCTTTATTATTATTATTATTATTTTTACTATTATTATTATTATTATCATTATTATTCCTGTTCAAAATCTTCTTCTTCTTCTTCTGTTTCTTCTTCTTCTTCTTCTTCTTCTCTTCTTCTTCAACTTCTTCTTCTTCTTCTTCTCCTTCCACTTCTTCTTTCTCTCCTCCTTCCACTTCACCTTCTTCTTCTTCTTCCTCCTCTTTCTTCTTCTTCTTCATCTTCTTCTTCATCTTCTTCTTGCTCTTCCACTTCTTCTTCTTCTTCTTCTTCTTCTTCTTCTTCCATTCTTTTTCTTCTTCTTCTTCATCATCACTTTCTTCTTCTTTTTCTCCTCCTTCTTCTTGTTCTTCTTCATTTTCTTCTTAATCTTCCTCTCCTTCTTTTTCATCTTGTTCTTTTCCCTTTTCTTTTTTGTTTTCTTCTTCTTTTTCTTCTTGTTCATCATCATCTTCTTCTTCCTTTTCTTCTTCATTTTGTTCATCATAATCTTCTTCTCCTTCTCCTTCTTCTTCATCTTCCTCCTCATCTTGTCCTTCTTCTTCATCATCTTCTTCTTCTTCCTCTTTTTGTTTTGTTCATCTTCTTCTACCTCTTTTTCTTTTTTTCATCTTCTTCTACTACCTTTCTTCTTCATTATTCTTTTGTTTTTCTTCTTCTTGACCTTCTTCTCATTCTTCTACTTTTTCTTCTACTCCTACTTTTTCTTATTCTTCTTCTTCGTCTACTTCTTCTTCATCTTCTTCTTCTTCTACTTCTTTTCATCTTCTTGTTCTTCTTCTATTTCTTCTTCTCCTTCTTTTTCTTCTTTTTCTTCTTCTTCTTCTTCCTCTTCTTCTTTAACTTCTTTTTTTCTCCATCTTCTTCTTCTTCTTCACCTTCTTCTTCTTCTTCTCTTTCTTCTACTTCTTCTTTTTCTTTTTCATGTTCTTCTTCCTCTCATCCTCTTCTTCTTCCTCTTCTTCTTCTTCTTCTTTCTTTTCTTCCACATATTATTATTGTTATTATTATTATTATTCTTTCTTTTCTTTTTTCCCTTTTTTCAAATTCTTCTTCATCTTCCTCCTCCTCTTCTTTTTCTTCTTATTCTCCTTCTTCTACTTCTTCTTTTTCTTCCTCATCTTCTTCTTCTTCATCTTCTTCTTCCTTTTCTTCTTCTTCTTCTTCTTCTTCTTCTTCATCTTCTTCTTTTTCTCCTTCTTCTTCTTCTTCTTCTTTTCGTCTTCTTCTTTGCCTTCATCATCATCAGCTTCTTCTTCTTCTTCTTCTTCTTCATCTTTTTCTTCTACTTCTTCTCATTCTTCTTCTTCTTCTTCTTCTTCTTCACCTTCTTCTTCTTCTACTTCTTCTTTTTCTTCTTATAATCTTATTATTATTGTTATTGTTGTTATTATTATTATTTTTATTCCTCTACTACTACTTCTTTTATTTCTTCTTCTTCTTATTATTATTATTATTCTTATTCTTCTTCTTCTTCTTCTGCATCTCTTTCTTCTTCTTTTCTTCTCCTTCATCTTGTACTTTTTCTTTTTGTTTTCGTGTTCCTCTCCTTCTTTTATAGCTTGTTCTCCTCCTTTTTCTTTTCTTCTTCTTCTTGTTCTTGATCTTCTTCTTCGTCTTCTTCTTCTTATGCTTCCTCTACTTCTTCTTCTTGTTCTTCCTCTACTACTGCTCATTCTTCTTCTTCTATTTCCTCCACCTCTTCTTCTTCTTCTTCTTCCACTTCTTCTTCTTCTTCTACTTCTTCGTCTCTTTCTACTACTTCTTCCACCTCTTCTTCTTCCTTTTCTTCTTTTTCTTCATCTTCTTCCTCTTCTACTTTTTCTTCTTCATCATTCTTTTCTTCATCTTCTTCTTGTCCTTCTTCCCCTTCTTCTTCTTCTTTTACAACTCCTTCTATTTCTTCCTCTTAATCATCATCATCTCCTTCTTCTTCT
>JAIUJO010001979.1:35000-42500 GCA_023846275.1 Vanilla planifolia
TCTTCCTTATTATTAATATTCTTCTTCTTTTTCACCATCTACTTCTTCTTCCCCTTCTTCTTCTTCTTCTTCATCTTCTCCTACTTCAAGTTCTTCTTCTTCTTCTTCTTCCACTCCTTCATCTCCTTCTCCTTTGCCTCCTTATTTTTCTTCTTGATTTTCTTCTCTTTGTTCTTCTTCTTCTTTCTTCTTCTTCTTCTTCTTCTTCTTCTTCTTCTTTGTCTTCTTCTTCTTCTTCTTCTTTTCTTCTCCTCCTTCCTCTTCTTGTTCAACTTCTTCTTTTTTTCCCCTTCTTCTTCTTTTTCCTTATCTTCTTCTTGTTCTTCTTCTTCTTCTTCTTTTTCTTCTTCCTTTACATTTTCGTCTTCTTTTTCTTCTTCTTCTTCTTACTATTATTATTATTATTAATGTTGTTGTTATTATTATTGTTATTGTTGTTATTTTTATTAATATTATTATTCCACTTCTTCTTCTTCTTATTCTTGTTTTTCTTCTTCTTTTTCTTTTGTTTATCTCCTTCTTCTTCTTCTTTTTCTTCTTCATCTTCTTCATCTCCTTTATCTTCTTCTTCTTCAACTTATTTTTCTTCTTCTTCTTCTCCTTCTTGTTCTTCCCCTTCTTCTTCTCCTCCTCCTTCTTCTTCTCCCTCTTCTTCTTCTCCTTCTTCTTCTTCTTCTTTTTCTCCTTCTTTTTCATATTTTTTTCTTTTTCTTTTTCTTTTTCTTCTTCTTCCTCCTTTCCTCATTCTTCTTTATCATTATCATCATCTTCTTCTTCTACAACTACTACTTCTTATTTTTCTTCCTCTTCTTCTTATTATTCTGCTTCTTCTTTTTCTTCTTCCTTTTCTTTATCATCTTCTTCTTCTTCTTCTTTTTCTTCTTTTTCTTCTCCTTCCTCTTGTTCTTCTTCTCTTCTTCTTCTCTTCTTCTGCATCTTCTTCTTCTTTCTCATTTTGCTTCTACTTCTTCTTCTTACTTTCTTCTTTTTCCTCAACTTCTTCTTCTACTACTTCACCTTCTTCTAAATCTTCATATTTCTCTTCTTTTTCTTCTTTTTCTTCTTATTTTTATTCTTATTTTCTTTATTATTATTATTATTATTATTATTATTTTCATTATTATTCCTTTTCTACATCTTCTTCTTTTTTTACTTCTTCTTCTTCTTCTTCCTCCTCCTCTTCTTCTTCTCCTCCTTCTTGTCCTTCTTCTTCTTCTTCTTCTTCTTCTTCTTATTCTTCTTCTTCTTCCTCTTCCTCTTCTTCTTCTTCTTATTCCATTCTTCTTCTTCTTCTTCTTCTTCACTTTCTTCTTCATATTTTTCTCCTTCTTCTTCAAGTTCTTCTTTTTCTTCTTCATCTTGCTTTCCTTCTTCTTCTTTGTCCTGTTCTTCTCCTTTTTCATTTCTTCTTCTCCTTCTCCTTCTTCTACTTCTTCCTCTTCTTCTTCTTCTTCTTCTCCTCCTCGTCTCCTCCTCTCTTCTTCTTCTTCTTCTCTTCTTCATCATCATCTTCTTCTTCTTCTTCTTCTTCATCATCTTCTTCTTCTTCTTCTACTTCTTCTTCTTCTTCTCTTCTTCTTCTTCTTCTTCTCCTTCTTCTGCTTCTTCTTCTTCTTCTTCTTCTTCTCCTCCTTCTTCTCCTTCTTCTTCTTCTTCTTCACCTTCTTCTCCTTTTTCTTCTTCTTCTTCTTCTTCTCCTTCTTCTTCTTCTTCTTCTTCTTCTTCTTCTTCTTCTTCTTCTTCTCTCGTTCTTATTCTTCTTCTTCTCGTTCTTCGTCTTCTTCTTCTTCTTTTTCTTCTCCTTCTTCTTCTCCTCTTCTCCTTCTTCTTCTCCTTCTTCTCCTTCTACTTCTTCTTCTTCTGCTTCTTCTCTTCTCCTTCTTCTTCTTCTTCTGCTTCTTCTTCTCCTTCTTCTTCTTCTTCTTCTTCTTCTTCTTCTTCTCTCTCTTCTTCTTCTTCTTCTTCTTCTTCTTCTTCTTCTTCTTCTTCTTCTTCTTCTTCCTTCTTCTTCTCCTTCTTCTTCTTCTTCTTCTTCTTCTTCTTCTTCTTATTCTTCTACTTCTTATTCTTTTTCCACATCATCCTTTTGATCTACTTCTTCTTCTTCTTATTTTTCTTCTTGTTGTTGTTGTTCTCCTTTTATTACTACTTCTTGTTTTTCTTCTACTTCTTCTTTCTCTTCTTCTTCTTTTTCCTCTTCTTCTTCTTCTTCTTCTTCTTCGTCTTCTTTTTCTTCTTCTTCTTTTTCACGTCTTCTTATTCTACTTCTTTTTCGTCTTCTCCTTTCTCTGCTTTTTTCTTCTTCATCTACTTCTTCTTCTTCTTTTCTTCTTCTTCTTCTTCTTCTCCCTATTCTTCTTCTTCCTCTTCTTCTTCTTCTACTCCTTGTTCATCTTCTTCTTCTTCCCCTTCTTCTTCTATTACTTCATCCTCCTCTTCTTCTACCTCTTCTTCTTTTCTTTGTCTTCTTCTTCTACATTTTTCTCTTCTGCAACATTTTCTTCTTCTTCTCCAGCTTCAACGTCTTGTTCTTCTTCTCCTTCTTCTTATTCTCCTTCTTCTTCTTCTTTTTCTTCTTCTTCCTCTTATTCTTGTTCTCCTTCCCTCTTCTTCTACTTCTTCTTCGTCTTTTCTATCTTCCTCTTCTTATTCTTCTTCTTCTCCTTCTTCTTCTTCTTCTTCTTCTTGTACTACTGTGTTTTCTTCTTAACTTATTTCTAATTCTTCTTCTTCTTCTTCTTCTTTGTTTTCTTGCCCTTTTTCTTCTTGTTCTTCTCCTTGTTCTCCTTCTTCTTCTTCTTCTTTATCTTCATTTTCTTGTCCTTCTTCATCTCCCACTCATTCTTCTGTTTCTTCCTATACTCCTTCTTATTGTTCTCCTTTTTCTTCTTTTTGTTATTCTTCCCTTTGTTATTGTTCTTCTAATTCTCCTTCTTTTTCTTCTTCTTCTTCTTTTTCTCACCTTTTTCATCCAATTCTTCTCCCCTTTCTTCTTTTGCTTCTTCTTCATCTACTTTATCTAGTTTTTATTATTCTTCTTCTTCTTCTTATTCCTCTTCATCATCATCATCATCTTCTTCTTCTCCTTCTTCTTCATCATCTTCTTCTTCTTCTTTTTCCTCTTCATTTTCCCTCCAACATCTTCATCTCATTCTTCTTCTTCTTCTTCTTCTTCAACTTCTTCTTCTTCTTCTTCTTTTTCTTCTCCTATTTCTTCTTCTTTTTTTTCTTCTTTTTTCTTCATCTTCTCCTTCTCCTTCTTCTTTTACTTCACCTTCTTCTTCTTCTTCTTCTTCTTCCATTTCTTCTTATTTTTCTTCTTCTTCTTCTTGTTCTTCTTCTTCTCCTCCTCCTCCTTCTTCTTCTTCTTCTTCTTCTTCTCCTTCTTCTTCTTCTTCTTTATCTTCATATTCTACTGCTTCTTCTTCTTCCCCTCCTCCTCCTCCTTCTTCTTCTTCTTCTTCTTCTCTTTCTTCTTCTCCTTTTTTTCTTCTCCTTCTTCTCCCTTTACTTTTGCTTCTTCTTCTCCTTCATCTCCTTCTTCTTCTTCTTCTTCTTCTTCTACTTCTACTTCTTCTTCAACTTCTGCTTCTTCTTCTTTTTTCTCAACTTGTTCTTCTTTTTCTATCTATTTTTCTTCTTCTTCTTTTTCATCATGATTTTCTTCTTCTTTTATTTCTTCTTCTTATTCTTCTTCTTCTTCTTCTTCTTCTACTTCTTATTCTTCATCTTCTTCTTCTTCTACAACTTCGCCTTCTTATTCTTCTTCATCTTCTTGTTATTCTTCTTCCTCTTCCTCCTTTTCTTCATCATATTCTTCTACTTTTTTTTCGTCTTCATCTTTTTCTTTTCCTTCTTCATCTCCTTCTTGCTTTCCCTACTCTTCTTTTTCTTCTTGTTCTCCTTCGTCTCTTCTTCTTCTTCTTCTCCTCCTCCTCCTCCTCCTTCTCCTCTTTCTTTTCTCTTGTTCTTCTTCTTTGACTTCTCCTTCTTCTTCTGATTCTTCTTCTACTTCTTCTTCATCTTATACCCCATCTTCTTCTTCATCTCCTTCTAATTCTTCTTCTTCTTCTTCTTCTTCTCAATACTTCTTCTTGTTGTTGTTCTCCTTCTTCTTCTTCTTCTTCTTCCTGTCCTTCTCCTTCTCCTTCTCTCTTCTTCTTCTTCTTCCTCCTTTTCTTTTGCTTCTTTCCTCCTCCTCTTCCCCTTCTTCTTCTTCTTGTTCTTGTTCTTATTCTTCTTCTTCTTCTTCTTTGTCTCCATCTTCTTCTTCTTCCTCCTCCTCCACCTCCCATTCTTATTCTTCGTCTTCTTCTTCTTCTTCTCTCTTCTTCTTTTTCGTCTTCTTCTACTCCTTCATCTTCTTGTTTTTCTTCTCCTACTTCTTCTTCTTCTTCTCTTCTTCTTCTTGCTTGTTGTTGTTCTTCTTCTTCTTTTTCTTCTTTTATTTCTTCTTCTTCTTCTTCTTCTTCAAATTATTATTATTATTATTATTATTATTATTATTATTATTATTATTATTATTAGTATTATTATTATTATTGTTATTACTATTATTACTTTTATTATTCTTGTTCTTCTAATTATTCTTCTTCTTCTACTTCTTCTTCTTCTTGATTTTCTTCATCTTCTTCGTCTTCTTCTACTCTTTCATCTTCTTCTTTTCTTTCTCCTACTTTTCTTCTTCTTCTTCATCATCATCAACTTCTTGTTCTTGTTCTTCTTCTTCTTCTCCTCCTTTTATTTCTTATTCTTCTTCTTCCTCTTCTTCTTCAAATTATTATTATTATTATTATTATTATTATTATTATTATTATTATTACTTTTATTATTCTGGTTCTTCTAATTCTTCTTCTTCTACTTCATCTTCTTCTTTCTTCTTCTTCTTCTTCTACGTCTTCTTTTCCTTCTTCTTCTACACCTTCTTCTTCTTGTACACTTTCTTCTTTTTCTTATTCTCCTTTTTCTACTTCTTCTACCTCCACTTCTTCTTCGTTATCATTTTCTTTTTCTTGTTCTTGTTCTTCTTCTTCTTCTCCTCCCCCTCCTCCTCCTTTCTTCTTCTTCTTCTTCTTCTCCTCCTCCTCCTCCTCCTCCTTTCTTCTTCTTCTTCTTCTCCTTTCTCTTCTTCTGCTACTTTTTCTTTTTCTTCTGCTCCACTTTCTTTGACTTCTTCTTCATGTTCTACTTGTTTTTCTTCTTCTTCCTCTTCCTCTACTTCTTCTATTTCTTCTTCTTCTTCTTCTACTACTACTTCTTCTTCTATTTCTTCTTTTCTTCTTCATCTTCCTCTCTTCTTCTTCTTTCCCTTCTTCTTCTTCTTCTTCTTCTTCTTCTTCTTCTTCTTCTACTACTACTACTACTACTTCTTATTCTTATTCTTCTTCTCCTATTTCTTCTTCTTCTTCTTCTTCATCTTCTTCTTCTTATTATTCCTCTTCCTTCTTCTATTCTTCTACTTCATTTTGTTGTTGTTCTTCTTCTTCTCATTCTTCTTCTTCTACTCTTTCTTCTTCTTCTTCTTATAGTCCTTCTTGTTCTTGTTATTCTCTTTTTTCTTCTTCATCTTATACTTCTCCTTCATCTGCATCTTCATCTTCTTCTTCTTCTTCTTCTTCTTCTTCATCTTCTTACCCTTCTTCCTCTTTTACACCTTCTTCTTCTTCTTATTGTCCTTCTTCTTGTTATTCTTTTTTTCTTCTTCTTCTTCCTCCTCCTCTACCTTTTCTTCTTCCTCCTCCTCTTCTTCTTCTTCTTCTACTTCTACCTCTTCTTCTTCTCCTTCTTCTTCCTCATCTTCTTATTCTTCTTCTTCTTCTTGTCCTCCTTCTTCTTCTACTACTTCTTCTTCTTCCTATTTTACTTCTTCTTCTTTTACTTTTTCTTCTTTTTCATATTATTATTATTTTGTTTGCTAGATTATTACTATAATTTTTAATATTATTATTTTTATTATTATTATTATTGTATTTAGTATTTCTGTTTTTGTTATTATTATTCTTATTCTTTTTATTATTATTATTCTTCTTCTTCTAATTCTTCGTCTAATGCTACTTCTTCTTCCTCTTCTTCTCCTCCTCCTTGTTCTTCTCCTTCCTGTTCTTTCTTTACTTCTTCTCCTTCTTCTTCATCATCTTCTTTTTCTTCTTTTTCTCTTTCTTCTACTTCATCCTCATCATTATCTTCTTCTTCTTCTTCTGGATTTTTTTTCCTTTCTTCTTTTATTCGTTTTCTTTTTCTTCATCTTCTTTTACTTCTTTCTCTTGTTACTCCTTTTCTTCTTCTTACACTTCCTATTCTTCTTTTTCATCTACTAATTCTTCTTCATCTTCTTCTCCTGCTCCTCCTCCTCCTCCTCCTTCTAGGTCTTCTACTTCTCCTTCTTCTACTCCTTCTTCGTCGTCTTCTTCCTCTTCATCATCTTCTCCATCTTGCACACGTTCTTCCTCTTCTTCTTCATCTCTTTCTTCTTCTTCTTTTACTACTTCTTCTCCTCCTTCTCCTCCTTCTTCTTCTTTCTCTTCTTCTTCTTCTTCTTCAAACTTTTTCTTTTTCTTCTTCAAACTTTTTTCTTTTTCTTCTTCTTCTTCTTCTTCTTCTTGCTTATCTTCTTCTTCTTCTTCTTCTTCTTCTACTTCTTCCTTCCCTTCCTCTTCTTCTTTTTCTTTGTTTTGTTCTTCTACTTTTCCTTCATCTTCACAATTTTCTCCTGCTTCTTATTCTTTTTCTTCTTCTTCTTCTTCCACTTCTTCTTGTTCTTCCTCTTCTTCTTCTTTGCCTTCTACTTCTTCACCAACATCATCATCATCATCTTCATCATCATCTTCTTCTTCTCTTCTTCTTCTGCTTGTTTCTTCTCCTATTCTTTCTCTTCTTCTTTTCTAATTATTGTTCCATTTCTTTTGCTTCTTCTTCAACATTTTCATCTTCTTCTTCTCCTTCTCCTGCTTCTTATTCTTCTACTACTTCTTCTTCTTTTATTTCTTTTTCTTCTTCTTCTTCTTCTTCTTCTCCTTCTCCTTCTTTTTCTTCTTCTTCTTCTTCTACGACTTCTACATTTTTTCCTTTATCATCTGCTTCTTCTTCTTCTTCTTCTTCTCCTTGTTCTTCTTCTTCTTCTTCTTCTTCTTATCCTTCTTCTTCTTCTTCTTCGTCTTCATCGTCTTCGTCAACCTCTTCTTCTTCTTCATTTATGTATTTTTTATCTATTTCTTCTTTTACTTCTCCTTCTACTTCTACTTTTTCATGTTCTGATTCTTCTCCTTTTTGTTCTCCTTCTACTACTTCTACCTCTTCTTCTTCCTCTTTTTCTTCTCATCATCCTCATCATCATCATCATTATCTTCTTCTTCTTCTTCTCCTCCTCCTCCTTCTTCTACTTCATCATCATCATCATCATCATCATCTTCTTCTTCTTCTTCTTCTTCTCTTCTTCTTCTCCTTCTTCTTTTTCTTCTTCTTCTCCTTCTTCTTCTTCTTCATCTTCTTCTTCCTCTTCCT
>JAIUJO010001979.1:47500-52500 GCA_023846275.1 Vanilla planifolia
TTCTATTTCTTTTTCTTCTTTTTCTTTTGCTTCCCCTTCTTCTTCTTCTTCTTCTTCTTCTTCTTCTCTTTCTTCTTCTTCTTTTTCTACTTCTTCTTCTACTGCTTCTTCATCTTCTTCATCTCTTCTTCTTCTACTACTACTTCTTCGTGCTCTTCTTCTTCTTCTTCTTCTTCTTCTTCTTTTTCCACTTCTTTATTTTCTTCTTCTTCTTCTTTTACTACTACTACTACTATTACTACTACTACTAGTTCCTCTTCTCCTTCCTCTTTTTCTTCTACTACTTTTTCTTCTTCTTCACCTTTTTCTTCTACTTCCTCTTGCTCTTCTTCTTCTTCTTTCTTGTTCATCCTCTTCTTCTTCTTCATTCATCATCTTCTTCTTCCACTTGTTCTTTTTCTTCTTATTGTTCAATTACTTTTGCTTTTCCATGATCTTTTTCTTCTTCCTCTTCTCCTTCTACTACTCCTCCTTTTACTTATTCTTCTTCTTATTCTTCTTTTTTTTCTTGTTCTTCATCTTTCAGTTCTTCTTCTTCTTCGTCTTCATCTTCTTCTTTTTCTTGTTCTTATCCTCCTTTTTCTTCTTTTTCTCCTTCTTTTAATTATTGTTCTTCATCTTCCTTCTATTCTACATCTTCTTCTTCTTCTACTTCTCCTTCTTCTATACCTTCTTCTTCTAGTTCTTCTTGTTCTTCTACTTCTTCTTCCTCTTCTTCTTCCTCTTTTTCTTCGTCTTCTTCTACTTTTTCTTCGTCTTCTTCCTCTTTTTTCTTCTTCATCTTCTCCTTCTTCTTCCTCTTCATCATCATCAATCTTCTTCTTCTTCTACTTCTTTCTCCTCTTCTTCTTCCCCTTCTTCTTCCTCTTCTTCTTCTTCTTCATAATCTTTATCTTTTTCTTCATCATCATCATCGTCTTCTTCTTCTTCTTCCTCCTCTTCTTCTTCCTCCTCTTCTTCTTGTCTTCCTCTAATTTTTCTTCTTCATCATCATCTTCATCTTTTTCTTATTTTTCTGCATCTGCTTCTTCTTCATCTTCTTCTTCTTCTTCTTCCTCTTCCTCTTCGTCCTTTACTTCTTCTTCTTCCTCCTATTCTTCTTACTTTTATTCTTTTTCTTAGTCTTCTTCTCATACATTTCCTTCTTCTTCATCTTTTTTCCACATCCTCTCCTTCTTCCTATTCTTCTCCTCCTCCTTCTTCTTTGCCTCCTTCTTTTCCTTATTCTTCTTCATCATCTTCCTGTCCTTCATCTTCTTCTCCTTCTTCTTCTTCTTCTTCTTCTTGTCTTCTTCTTCCTCTTTTTCTTGTTTTTTCTTGTTTTTCTTCTTTTTATCCTGCTTCTCCTTCTTCTTCTTCTACTTCTTCGTCATCTTCTTCTTATTGTACCTCTTCTTCTAGTTCTTCTTCTTCTGTTTATTATTATTATTATTAATATTACTATTATTATTCTTTTCTTCTTTTTCTTCTTCTTCTTCTTCCTCCTTCTTCTTCTTCTTCTTCTTCTTCTTCTCCTTCCACTTCTTCTTTCCTTCTTCTTCTTCTTCTTTTTCTTCTTCTTCCTCCACCTCCTCTTCTTTTCTTCATGTTCCTCTTCTTCTTCTTCTTCTTCCCCTTCTTCTTCTTCTTCTTCTCCTATTTCTTCTTCTTCATCTTCTCCTATTTCTTCTTCCTCTTCTTCTTCTTCTAGTTCTTCTTCTTCTTCTTCTTCCACTTCTTTTTTTGTTCTTCTTCTTCTTCTTCTTCTTCTACTTATTCTTCTTTTTTTTCCCTTCTTTCTCTTCTTCTTTATTACTATAATCATCATCATCATCAACATCAACATCTTCTTCTTCTTCTTCTTCTTCTAGTTCTTCCTCTGCTTCTTCTTCGCCTTCTTCTTTTTCTTCGTTTTGTTCTTCTACTTTTTCTTCTCTTCACCATTTTCTTCTTCTTCCTCTTCTTCTTCCCCTTCTTCTAATTCTTCCTTTTCTTCTTCTTCTTTTTCTTCTTTCTCTTCTTCTTCTTCTTCACCATGATCATCATCATCATCATCTTCTTCTTCTTCTTCTTCTTCTTCTTCTTTGTCTTCTTTTTCTTCTTCACCATGAACATCAACATCATTATCATCTTCTTCTTCTTCTACTACTATTACTGCTTATACTTCTTCCTCCTCTTCTTCTATCTCTTCTTCTTTTCTTTTTGTTGTTCTATTTTTTTGCCTTTTCTTCAACTTTTTCTTCTTCTTCTTCTCCTTCTCCTGCTTCTTCATCTTCTTCGTCTTCTCTTTCTTCTTCTTCTTCTTCTCCTCCTCCTCCTCCTTCTTCTTCTTCTTCTTCCTTGTCTTCTTCCTAGTCTTCTTCCTCGTCTTCTTCCTTGTCTTCTTATTCATCTTCTTCCTCATCTTCTTCTTCTTCTTATTTTAATTCTCCATTTTTTCTTCTTCTTCTTCTTCTTCTTCTTTTCCTTCGTCAGCTTCTTCTTCTTCGTCTTCTTCTTCTTCTTCTTCTTGTTCTTCTTCTTCAACTTCTTCTTCTTCTTTTTCATCTCTTCTTCTTCTTCCTCCAGCTCCTCTCCTTCCACTTCCTCCTTATCTTCTTCTTCTTTACAACTTTTTCTTCTTCATCATCATTTTCTTCTACTTGAATGTCATTTTCTACTTCTTCTTCTTCTTCTTCTCTTTCTTCTTCTTCTTTTTCTTCTTCTTCTTCTTCTTCTTCTTGTCCTTTTTCTTCTTCTTCTTCTTATTCTTCTTCTTCTTCATCATCTTTTTCTTCTCCATCTTCTTCTTCCACTTCCCCTTCCTCCTCTTCCTCTTCTACTTCTTTCTCTTCTTCTTCTCCTTCTTATTCTTAATCTTCTTCTTCTTCCTGTTCTTCTCCTTCTCCTTCTTCTCCTTCATCTTATTGTTATTAAACGACTCTTTCATCTTCTTCTTCTTCTTTTTCTAATTATTTAATTTTTTAATAATATTATTAATATTACTATTATTCATTTTCTTCTTCTTCCTTTTCTTCTTCTTCTTCTCTTTTATCTTCCTCTCTTTTTGCTACCTCTTCTTCTCCTACGTCTTCTTCTTCTTGTTCTTTTCTTTCTTATTCTTCTTCTTCTTGCTCTTGTTCTTGTTCTTCTTCTTATTCTTCTTCCTCTTCTTCTTCTTCTTTTCTTCTTCTGATTCTTCTTCTTCTCTATCTCCTTCTTCATCTTCTTCTTTTTCTACTTGTTCTTCTTCTTCTTCTTCGTCTACTTCTTCTACTTCTTCTTTTTTTTCTTATTGTTATCATTATTATTATTACTCTTATTATGATTATTATTGTTATTTTTTTTTGTTATTCATCTATTTTTTTGGTCTTCATCCTTTTCTTCTTCTTTTTTTTCTTCTACTACCTCTTCTTTTGCTTCTACTTCTACTTCTTCTTCTTCATCATCATCATCTTCTTCTTCCTCTTCATCTTCTACTTCTTCTTCTTCTTCACCTTCTCCATATTCTTCTTCTTCTTCAGCTTCTTCATCTTGTTATTATTATTATTATTATTACTATTTTTATTTTCTATATTGTTTTTATTATTGTTATTGTATTTTAGTTTTTATTATTATTGTTGTCATAATTATTTTTCTTCATCTTCTTCTTCTCCTTCTTCTGGTTCTTCATCTTCTTTTCCTTCTTCATTCGTTTCATTTTCTAATTAATCTTCTTTTTCTTCTTTTACTTCTTCTTTTTCTTGTTCTTCTTCTTCGACTACTACTACTCATTTTCTTCTTCTATTTCTTCTTCTTCTTCTTCTTCTACTTCATCTCCTGCTTTTGGTTGTTGTTGTTGTTGTTCTTGTTCTTCTTTCACTTCTTTTTCTTCTTCTTTGTCTTCATCTTCTTCTCCTCCTTCTACTTCTTCTTCTTCTTCTTCTTCACCTTCTTCTTCTCCTTCTTCTCCTTGTTCTTCTTCATCTTCTTGTTTTTGTTATTGTTCTTCTTCTACAACTACTTCTTCCACCTCTTCTTCTTACTCTTCTTTCTCTTCTTCTTCTTGTTCTTGTTCTTCTTCTCCTTCTCCTTCTTCTATTTCTTCTTCTTCTTCTTCTTCTTCTTCTTCTTCTTCTTCTCTTCATCTTTGTATTCTTCTTCATCATCCTCTCCTTCTTATTCTTCTTCTATACTTTCTTCTTCTTCTTCTTCCACTTCTTCTTCTTCTTCTTGTTCTTTTTCGTCAACCTCTTCTTCTTCTTGTTGAGCTTCTTCTCCTTCTTCTTCTTCTTCTTCTTGTTCCTCTTCCTCCTCCTCTACTTCTTTCTTCTTCCTCCTCCTCTACTTTTTTCTTGTTCTTGTTCTTCTTATTTTTCTTCTTATTCTTCTTCTTCTTCTGCTTCTTCAATATCGTCTTTTTTACTTATTCTTCTTCTTTTTGTCTTATTGTTATTATTAATATTATTATTATTATTATTATTATTATTATTATTATTATTACTGTTCTTATTATTATTATATTTGTTATAATTATTTTTATTCATCTTCTTCTTCTTCTTTTTCACCTTCTTATTCTTCTTCTTCTTCTTCTTCTTCTAATTCTTATTCTTCTTCTTCCTCTTCTTCTTCCTCATCTTCTTCTTCTTCTATCACTTATTCATCCTTTTCTTCTTCTTCTTCTTCTTCTTCTTGTACTTCTTCTACAACTTTTTTAATTCTTCTTCTTCTTCTGCATTCTCTTCTTCTCTTCCTTCTTCTTCTTCTTCCTCCTCCTCCTCTTTGCCTTCTTCTTCTACATCTTCTTCTTCTTCCTCTTCCTCTTCTTATTTTGCTACTACTCCTCCTTTTAATTGTTGTTCTTATTCTTCTACTTCTTCTTCGTCTTCTTCTTCCCTGTCTTCTTCATTGCCTTCTTCTACTTCCTCTTCTTCTTCCTTATCTTCCTTCCTCTTCTTCTTCTACTTCTTCAACTTCTTCTTCTTCAACTTCTTCTTCCTCTTCCTCTTTTCTTTCAACTTCTTCTTCTTCATCATCTTCTTCTTGTTCTTCTTCTTCTTTGT
>JAIUJO010001979.1:75000-77500 GCA_023846275.1 Vanilla planifolia
TCTTCCTCTTCTTTTTCTTCATCATCGTCTTCATCTTTTTCTTATTCTTCTGCATCTGCTTCTTCTTCGTCTTCTTCTTCTTCTTCTTCCTCTTCCTATTCGTCCTTTACTTCTTCTTCTTCTTCCTCCTGTTCTTCTTACTTTTATTCTTTTTTTTATTCTTCTTCTCATACATTTCCTTCTTCTTCATCTTTTTTCCACATCCTCTCCTTCTTCCTCTTCTTCTCCTCCTCCTTCTTTGCATCCTTCTTTTCCTTATTCTTCTTCATCTTCTTCTTGTCCTTCATCTTCTTCTCCTTCTTCTTCTTCTTCTTCTTCTTTTCTTCTTCTTCTTCTTCTTTTTCTTGTTTTTCTTCTTTTTATCCTGCTTCTCCTTCTCCTTCTTCTACTTCTTCTTCATCTTCTTCTTATTCTACCTCTTTGTCTAGTTCTTCTTCTTTTGTTCATTATTATTATTTTTAATATTATTATTATTATTCTTTTTCTTCTTTTTCTTCTTTTTCTTCTTTTTCTTCTTCTCTTCCCCTTCTTCTTCTTCTTCTACTACTTTATCTTCTTCTTCTTCTTCTTCTTCTTCTTCTCCTTCCACTTCTTCTTCTTTCCTTCTTCTCCTTTTTCTTCTTCTTCCTCCACCTCCTCTTCTTTTCTTCATGTTCCTCTTCTTCTTCTTCATCTCCTTCTTCTTCTTCTTCTCCTATTTCTTCTTCTTCATCTTCTACTATTTCTTCTTCCTCTTCTTCTTCTTCTAGTTCTTCTTCTTCTTCTTCCTCTTCTCCTTATCCTTCTCCTTCTTCTTCTTCAAATTCTTCTTTTTTTGTTCTTCTTCTTCTTCTTCTTCTTCTACTTATTCTTCTTCTTTCCCTTCTTTCTCTTCTTCTTCATTACTATAATCATCATCATCATCAACATCAACATCTTCTTCTTCTTCTTCTTCTTCTTCTTCTTCTTCTTCTTCTAGTTCTTCCTTCGCTTCTTCTTCCCCTTCTTCTTTTTCTTCGTTTTGTTCTTCTACTTTTTCTTCTCTTCACCATTTTCTTCTTCTTCCTCTTCTTCTTCTTCTTCTTCCCCTTCTTCTTATTCTTCCTTTTCTTCTTCTTCTTCTTCTTCTTCTTCACCATGATCATCATCATCATCTTCTTCTTTGTCTTCTTCTTCTTCTTCTTTGTCTTCTTCTTCTTCTTCACCATGATCATCATCATCATCATCTTCTTCTACTACTACTACTGCTTCTACTTCTTCCTCCTCTTCTTCTATCTCTTCTTCTTTTCTTCTTGTTGTTCTATTTTTTGCCTTTTCTTCAACGTTTTCTTCTTCTTCTTCTCCTTCTCCTGCTTCTTCATCTTCTTCATCTTCTCTTTCTTCTTCTTCTTCTTCGCCTCCTCCTCCTCCTTCTCTTGCTTCTTCATCTTCTTCATCTTCTCTTTCTTCTTCTTCTTCTTCTCCTCCTCCTCCTCCTCCTCCTTCTTCTTCTTCCTCGTCTTATTCCTAGTCTTCTTCCTCGTCTTCTTTCTCGTCTTCTTGTTCGTCTTCTTCCTCATCTTCTTCTTCTTCTTCTTATTTTAATTCTCCATTTTTTCTTCTTCTTCTTCTTTTCCTTTGTCAGCTTCTTCTTCTTCGTCATCTTCTTCTTCTTCTTTTTCTTCATCATCTTCTTCTTCTACTTCCTCTTCTTCTTTTTCATCTTTTCTTCTTCTTCCTCCAGCTCCTCTCCTTCCACTTCTTCCTTATCTTCTTCTTTACAACTTTTTCTTCTTCTTCATCATTTTCTTCTACTTGTATGCCATTTTCTACTTCTTCTTCTTCTTCTCTTTCTTCTTCTTTTTTTTTCTTCTTCTTCTTGTCCTTTTTCTTCTTCTTCTTCTTCTTCTTCATCATTTTTTCTTCTCCATCTTCTTCTTCCACTTCCTCTTCCTCCTCTTCTTCTTCTACTTCTTTCTCTTCTTCTTCTCCTTATTCTTATTCTTCTTTTTCTTCCTGTTCTTTTCCTTCTCCTTCTTCTCCTTCATCTTCTTGTTATTAAACGACTCCTTCGTCTTCTTCTTCTTCTTTTTCCTATTATTTTATTTTTTTAATAATAATATTAATATTATTGTTATTCATTTTCTTCTTCTTCCATTTCTTTTTCTTCTTCTTCTCTTTTATCTTCCTCTCTTTTTGCTACCTCTTCTTCTCCTACGTCTTCTTCTTCTTGATCTTTTCTTTCTTATTCTTCTTCTTCTTGTTCTTCTTCTTCTTCTTCTTCTTATTCCTCTTCCTCTTCTTCTTCTTCTTCTTCGTCTTCTTCTTCTTATAGCTCTTCCTCTTCTTCTTCTTCTTTTTCTTCTTTTGATTCTTCTTCTTCTTCTTCTTCTTCTTCTTCTTCTTCTTCTTCTTCTTCTCTATCTCGTTCTTCATCTTCTTCTTTTTCTACTTGTTCTTCTTCTTCTTGTTCTTTCTTTTCTTATTGTTATTATTATTATTATTACTCTTATAATGATTATTATTGTTATTCTTTTTGTTA
>JAIUJO010001951.1:0-7500 GCA_023846275.1 Vanilla planifolia
TCTTCTTCTTCTTCTTCTTCTTTTTTATCTTCTTTGTCTTCTTCATCATTTTCTTCTTCTCCTTCTTCTTCTTCTACTCTTTCTTCTTCTTCTTCTTGTAGTCCTTCTTGTCCTTATTATTCTCTCTTTTCTTTTTCATCTTATACTTCTACTTCTTTTTATTCTTATTCTTCATTTTCTTCTTCTTCTTCTTCTTCTTCTTCTTCTTCTAGTTCTTCTTCTTCTTCTTCTTCTTTTTTGTTCTACTTCTTCCTCTTCTACTTCTTCTTCATCATCTTCCACTTCTTCTCCTTCGTCTTCATCTTCATCTTCTTCTCTTCTTCTTCTTCTCATCTTCTTCTGCTTCTGATTCTTCTTCATCTTCTTCTCCTTCTTCTTCTTTTACACCTTCTTCTTCTTTTTCTTCTACTTCTTCTCCTTCGTCTTCATCTTCATCATCATCATCATCTTCTTCTTCTTCTTCTTTTTCTACTTCTCTTCTTCTCTTCTTCTTCTTCTTCTTCTCCTTCTTCTTCTTCTTCTTCTCTCCTCCTCCTTCTTCTTGTTATTCTTTTCTTCTTCTTCTTCTTCCTCCTCCACTACCTCTTCTTCTTCCTCTTCTTCTTCTTCTTCTTCTTCCACTTCTTCTTCTTCTTCTTCTTCTCTCTCTCTTCCTTGTCTTCTTATTCTTCTTCTTCTTCTTGTCCTCCTCCTTCTTCTTCTTCTACTTCTTCTTCTTCATATTCTACTTCTTCTTCTACTACTACTTTTTCTTCTTTTACATATTCTTATTATTTTTTTTACTATTATTACTATTATAATTGTTAATAATAATATTATTATTTTCATTATATTTTCATTTTTTTTGTTATTATTATTCTTATTTGTTTTATTCTTCTTCTTATTCTTCTTCCTCTACTACTTCTTTTCTTCTCCTCCTTCTTATTCTTCTCCATCATCTTCTTCCTTTACCTCTTCTCCTTCTTCTTGTTATTCTTTTTTTCTTCTTCTCTTCCTCCTCCACTACCTCTTCTTTTTCCACTTATTCTTCCTCTTCTTCTTCTACTTCTACTTCTACTTCTTCTTCTTCTTCTTCTTTCTCTTCTTCCTTGTCATATTCTTCCTCTTCTTCTTCTTGTCCTCCTCCTTCTTCTTCTTCTACTTCTTCTTCATATTCTACTTCTTCTTCTTCTACTACTTTTTCTTCTTTTTCATATTCTTAATATTTTGTTTACTATTATTACTATAATAATTGTTAATAATAATGTTATTATTTTTTATTGTATTTATTATTTTTGTTTTTGTTATTATTATTCTTATTCGTTTTATTCTTCTTCTTCTTCTTATTCTTCTTGTTCTACTACTTCTTCTTCCTCTTCCCCTCCTCCTTCTTGTTCTTCTCCTTCCTCTTCTTCCTTTACTTCACCTTCTTCTTATTCTTCATCTTCTTTTTCTTCTTCTTCCTTTTCTTCTTCTTCATCATCATCATTATCTTCTTCTTCTTCTTCTTCATTTTTTTCTTTTCTTGTTATTCTTTTTCTTTTTCTTCTTCTTTCACTTCTTCCTATTGCTACTCCTTTTCTTTTTCTTACTTTTCCTGTTCTTCTTCTTCATCTACTTTTCATCTTCTTTTTCTCTTCTTCTTCATCTTCTTCTTCTCCTCCTCCTCCACAACCACCTCCTCGTCCTTCTAGTTCTCTTCTTCTCCTTCTTCTACTCCTTCTTTGTCGTCTTCTTCTTCTTCTCATCATCTTCTTCATCTTGCACACCTTCTTCTTCTTCTTCTTCTATTACTACTACTTCTTCTCACCCTTCCTCTTCTTCTTCTTCTTCTTCTTCTTCTTCCTTTTCTTCATCTTCTCTTCTTCTGCTACTTCTTTTTCTTCTTTTCCTCCTTTTCCTTCTCCTTCTTCTTCTTCATCATTTTTTCTTCTTCTCCTTCCTCTTCTTCTTCTTCTTCTTCTTCCTCTTTTTCTTCTTCCACCTCTCCTTCTCCTTCTTCTTCTTCTTCTCTTCTTCTTCTTTCTACTTCTTTGTCTGCTTCTTCTTCTTCTTCGCCTTCTTCCTCTTATTCATCATCATCTTCTTCTTCGTCTTATTCTTCTTCTTCTTATTCTTTCTTCTTCTTGCTCTTCTTCTTCTTCTTCCTTCGTTTCTTCTTCCTCTTCTTCTTTTTCTTTGTTTTTTTTCTTCTACTTTTCCTTTTTCTCACATTTTCTCCTTCTTCCTCTTCTTCTTCTTCTTCTTCTTCTTCTTCTTCTTCTCCTTCCTCTTCTTGTTCTTCCTCTTCTTCTTCTTTTTCGTCTTCTTCTTCTTCTTTGCCTTCTTCTTCTTCACCATCATCATCATCATCTTCTTCATCTTCTTCTTCCTCCTCTTCTTCTTCTTGCCTTCTTCTTCTTCACCATCATCATCATCATCTTCTTCATCTTCTTCTTCCTCCTCTTCTTCTACTTCTTTCTTCTTCTGTTTTTTCTCTTCTTTTTCTTGTCTTTGTATTGTTTCTTTTGCTTCTTCAGCTTTTTCATCTTCTTCGTCTCCTTCTCCTACTTCTTCTTCTTCTTCTCTTCTTCTACTGCTAATTCTTCTTCTTCGTCTTACTCTTCTTCTTTTTCTTCTTCTTTTTCTTTTTTCACTTCTTTATTTTCTTCTTCTTCTTTTACTACTACTACTAGTTCCTCTACTTCTTCCTCTTTTTCCTTTTCTTCTTTTTCTTGTTCTACTTTTTCTTCTTCTCCTCCTTTTTCTTCTACTTCCTCTTGTTCTTCTTCTTCTTCTTCTTCCTCCTCTTTCTTGTTCATCCTCTTCTTCTTCTTCTTCCCCTTCTTCTTCTTCATCATCATCATCTTCTTCTTCTTCTTCCACTTCTTCTTTTCTTCTTATTGTTCTGCTACTTTTGCTTTTCCTTGATCTTTTTCTTCTTCCTTTCTCCTTCTACTACTCCTCCTTTTACTTCTTATTCTCCTTATTCTTCTTCTTTTATTTCTTGTTCTTCATCTTCACTTCTTCTTCTTCTACTTCTTCTTCTTCTTCTTCTTCTTTGTCTTCATCTTCTTTTTTTTCTTGTTCTTATCCTCCTTTTTCTTCTTTTCTCCTTCTCCTACTTCTTGTTCTTCATCTTCCTCCTATTCTACTACTTCTTCTTCTACTTCTCCTTCTTCTTCATCTTCTTCTTCTTCTAGTTCTTCTTGTTCTTCTACTTCTTCCTCTTTTTCTTCGTCTTCTTCTTCTTTTTCTTTGTCTTCTTCTTTTTCTTCATCTTCTCCTTCTTCTTATTCCATCATCATCATCATCATCTTCTTGTTCTACTCTTCTCCTCTTCTCTCCCCTTCTTCTTCTTCTTCTTCATAATCTTTTTCTTTTTCTTCTTCATCATCATCATCCCCTTCTTCTTCTTCTTTCTCCTCTTCTTTTTGTTCTTCCTCTTCTCTTCCTCTACTTTTTCTTCTTCATCATCATCTTCATCTTTTTCTTATTCTTCTGCTTCTTCTTCTTCGTCTTCTTCATCTTCTTCTACTTCCTCTTCCTCTTTGTCCTTTACTTCTTCTTCTTCCTCCTGTTCTTCTTACTTTTACTCTTTTTCTTCTTCTTCTTCTCATACATTTCCTTCTTCTTCATCTTTTTTCCACATCCTTTCCTTCTTCCTCTTCTTCTCCTCATCCTCCTTCTTCCTCACCTCCTTTCTCCCTTATTCTTCTTCATCATCTTCCTGTCCTACCATCTTCTTCTCCTTCTTTTTCTTCTTCTTGTACTTCTTCTTCTTCTTCTTCTTTTTGTCTTCTTCTTCTTCTTCTCTTCTTCTTTTTCTTTTTCTTCTTTTTCTTCTTGTTATCCTGCTTCTCCTTCTCCTTCTTCTAGTTCTTCTTCATCTTCTTCTTATTCTACTTCTTCGTCTTGTTCTTCTTCTTCTGTTTATTATTATTATTATTATTAATATTATTATTATTATTCTTTTTCTTCTTTTTTTTCATCTTCTTCCAGTTCTTCTTCTTCTTCAACTTCATCTTCTTCTCCTTCCACTTCTTCTTCTTTCCTTCTTCTTCTTCTTCTTCCTCCGTCTCTTCTTCTTTTATTCATGTTCTTCTTCTTGATCTTCTTCTTCATCTCCTTCTTCTTCTTCATCATCTTCTCCTATTTCTTCTTCCTCTTCTTCTTCTTCTATTTCTTCTTCTTCTTCTTCCTCTTCTACTTATCCTTCTTCTTCTTCTTCTTCTTCCACTTCTTTTTTTTTTCTTCTTCTTCATCTTCTACTTATTCTTCATCTTTCCCTTCTTTCTCTTCTTCTTCAACACTATAATCATCATCATCATCAACATCTCTTTCTTCTTCTTCTTCTTTTTCTAGTTCTTCCTCTGCTTCTTCTTCCCCTTCTTCTTTTTCTTTGTTTTGTTCTTCTACATTTTCTTCTCTTCACCATTTTCTTCTTCTTCCTCTTCTTTTTCTTCTTCTTCCACTTCTTCTTATTCTTTGTTTTCTTCTTATTCTTCTTCTTCTTTGTCTTCTTCTTCTTCTTCACCATGATCATCATCATCATCTTCTTCTTCTTCTTCTTCTTCTTCTTCTACTACTACTATTACTTCTACTTCTTGCTCCTCTTCTTCTTTCTATTCTTGTTTTCTTCTTATTGTTCTATTTTTTTGCTTTTTTCTTCAGCTTTTTCTTCTTCTTCTTCTCCTTTTCTTGCTTCTTCATCTTCTTCTTCTTCTCTTTCTTCTTCTTCTTCTTCTTCTTCTTCTTCTTCTTCTTCTTCTGCTTCTCCTTCTTCTTCTTCTTCTTCTTTTACCTCTTCCTCTTCTACATTATCTTTTTCCATTTTTGCTTCTTATCCTTCTTCTTCTTGTTCTTCTTCTTCATCTTTTCCTTCTTGTTATCCTTCTTCCTCAACTTCTTCGTCTTATCCTTCTTCCTCATACTTCTCTTCTTCATCTCAATATTTTTCTTCTACTTCTTGTTTTGCTTCCCCTTCTTCTCTTCTTCTTCTTCTTCTTCTTCTTCTCCTCCTTCTCATTCTTCTTCTTTACTTCTTAAACTTCTTCTAAATCTCCCTCTCCTTCTTCCTCTCCTCCTTCTTCTTCTTCTTTTTCTTCTACTTCTTTTTCTTGTTCCTCTCCTTCTTCTTCTTCTTATTCTTCTTATTCTTCTTCCTCCTCTTCTTCTTGCTCTTCTTTAGCTTCATCATCATCATCTTCTTCTTCTAATTCTTCCTCTTCTTCTTCTTCTTGTTCTTCCACTTCTACATCTTCTTCTTCTCCTCTTCATCTTATTATTCTTCTTCTTCTACTACTACTTCTTCCTCTTCTTCTCCTTTTACTTCTACTTCTTCTTCTTCTTCTGTCTTTTCTTCTTCTTTTTTGTCATCTTATTCTCATTCTTATTCTTCATCTTCTTCTTCTTGTTCGTCTTCTTCTTCTTCTTCTTCCCTCTTACTTCTTCTTCTTCATCTTCTTCCTTTTCATCTTCATCTTCTTCTTCTTCATTTTCTTCTTCTCCTCCTCCTCCTCCTCCTTCCACTTCTTCTCCTTCTTTTTCTTCATCTTCTACTTCTACTTCTTGATCATCATCTTCTTCTTCTTCCTCTTCTTTATCTTCTTCTTCTTCTTCTTCTTCTTCTTCTTCTTCTTCTACTTCTACTTCTTATTCTTGTTCGTCTTCATCTTCTTTTTCTTCTTCTTCTTCTTCTTCGTCTTCTTTTTCTTCTTCTTCTTCTTCCTTTTATTCTACTCCTTCACTTCTTCCTCTTCGTCTTTTTCTTCCTTTACTTTTGCTACTTTCTCTTCTTCTTCACCTTTGTCTTCTTCTTCTTCTTCTACTACTACTACTTCTTCTTCATCATCATCATCTTGATTTTCATCTTCTTCTTCTTCTTCTTCTTCTACCTCTTTTACTTCTTCATTCTCTTCTCTTCCTCTTCTTCTCTTCTTCTTATTGTTCTGTTACTTTTGCTTCTTCTTCATGTCCTCCTTTTCCTTATTCTTCTTCTCCTCCACCACCTCCTCCTCTTTCTTGTTCTTCTTCTTCTTCTTCTACTTCTTTATCTTCCTCTGCTTCTTCTTCTTCTTCTAAATCGTATACCTCTTCATCTTCTTCATTTTCTTTTCCTTTATCGCCTTTTCTTCTTCATCGTCTTCTTCTTCTTCATCTTCTTCTTCGTCTTCTTCTTCCTCCTCCTCTTCTTCTTCTTCATATTTTGCTTCTGCTTCATCTTCTTCTTCTCCGTCTCCTTCTTCTTCATCTTTTTATTCCTCTTCCTCTCCTCTTCCTCTTCTCTTCTTCTTCTTCTACTTCTCCTTCTTCTTATTCTCCTTCTTCTTCTTCTTCTTAATCTTCCTCTCCTCCTCCTTCTCCTTCTTCATCATGTTCTTCATCCTCCTCTTATTCTATTTCTTCGTCTTGTTCTTCTTTTTCTAGTTATTATTATTGTTATTATTATTCATCATCTTATTCTCCTAGTTCTTCATCTTCTTTTTCTTCTTTTTCATGTTCTTTGTTCTTTTTCTTCTTGTTTTTCTTCTACTTCTCATTCTACTTCTTCTTCTACTTCTTCTCTTCTTCTTCTTCTTCTACTACTACTACTACTACTTCTTCCACTTCTACTTCTTCTTTTTCTCATTAACTTTCCTCTTCTTAATCTTCATCTTCATTTTCTTCTTGTTTTTCTTCTTCATCTTCTCCTTCTTCATCTTCTTCATCTCTTCTTCTTCTTCTACTTCTTCTTCTTCTTCTACTTCTTTCTCCTCTTCTTCTTGCCCTTCTTCTTCTTCTTAATAATTTTCTTCTTCTTCATCATTATCATCTTCTTCTTCTTCTTGTTCCTCTTCTTCTGATTCTTCCTCTTCCTTTTCTTCTACTTTTTCTTCTTCTTCATCATCTTCTTCTTTTTCTTATTCTTTTGCTTCTTCTTCTTTCTCCTTTTCTTCTTCCTTTCTTCTTTTTCTTCTTCTTCTCATACACTTTCATCTTCTTCATCTTTTTTTCTTCATCTTCTCCTTCTTCTTTCTCTTCTTCTTCTTATTCTTCTTCTTCTCATTCTTTTCCTTCTTCTTCTTCATCATCTTCTTGTCCTTAATCTTCTTCTCCTTCTTCTTCTTTTCCTTCTTCTTGTTCTTGTTCTTGTTCTTCTTCTTCTTCTTCTGCTTCTTTTCTTCTTCTTCTTCTTCTTCTACTTCTTGTTTTTCTTCTTTTTTCTTCTATTTATCTAACTTCTCCTTCTCCTTTTTCTACTTCTTCTTCATCTTCTTCATATTCTAATTCTTTCTTTTGCTTCTTTTTCTTGTCCTTCTTCTTTTTCGTCTTCTTCTTCTCCTTCTCCTTCCTCTTTTTCTTCTTCTTTCTCTTCTTCTTCTTCTTCTCTTTTTCTTCTTCTTCTTCATGTTCTTCTTCTTGTTCTTCTTCTACTACTACTACTACTAGTTTCGATTGATCGGAACCACACAATTCCAATAGTAGATATAATAATTCCCTATAGATCGATTGATTCCGATTCAATGGAATTATCCAATTTCTTGAAATGTTTAGCCTATT
>JAIUJO010001951.1:12500-20000 GCA_023846275.1 Vanilla planifolia
CTTCTTCTTCTTTTCCTCCCCCTCTCCTTCATCTTCTTCCATTTCTTCTCCTTCTTCTTTTTCATCTTTTACATCTACTTCTTCTTGATCTAGTTCTTCTTCTGCTTCTTCTTTTTCTTCTTCTTCTTCTACTTCTCCTTCTCGTTCTCCTTCTTCTTCTTCTACTACTTCTTCTTCTTGTTCTTCTCCTCCTCCTCCTCCTTCATCTTCTTCTTCTTCTTCTTCTTCTTTCTCTTCTTCTTCTTCTTCTTCTTCTTCTTCTTCCACTTCTTCTTCATCTTTTTATTCTTCTTCTACTTCTCCTTCTCCTTCTTCTTTTCCTTTTCTTCTTCAAAATCTGGTTCCTCCCCTTCTATTTCTCCATCTCCTTCTTCTTCTTCTACTTCTTCTACTACTATTTGTTCTTCTTCGTCTACTTCTTCTTCTTCTTCTTCTGCTTTTTTTTTCTTCTTCTTCAACGTCTTATTCTTGTTCTTCTCCTTTCTTTCTTTCTTCTTCTTCTTCTTCTTCTTCTCCTTCTTCTTCTTCTTCTTCTTCTACTATTACTACTACTACTACTTCTACTCCGCTTCTTCTTCCTCTTCTTCTTTTTCAACTTTTTCTTCTTTTTCCTCTCCTTCTTTCTCTACTTCTTCACCTTTTACTTCTTCTTCTTCTACCTCTACTTCTTCTTGATCTTCTTGTCCTTCCCCTTCTTCTTACTCTTCCTATTCCTCTTCTTTTTGTTGTTGTTGTTGTTGTTCTTTTTATTGTTGTTGTTGTTGTTCTTCTTCTTCTTCTTCTTCTTATTCTTCTTCTTCCTCTTTTTCTTATTTTTTTCTTCTTCTTCTTCTTTTTCCACTTCTTTTTCTTCTTTTCTTCTTCCACTTCTTCCTCTCCCTTTTCTTCTTTTTGCTCTTCTTCTTCTTCTTCTTCTTCTTCTTCTCATTCACCTTCTTCTTCTACTTTTTCTTCTTCTTCTATTCCATTTCCCATCCTCCTCTACTTCTTCTCCTTGTTCTTCTTCTTCTTCTTCTTTTTCTTCCTCTAATTCTTCTTCTTTATCTCCTTCTTCTTCTTCTTCTTCGTGCTTTTCATCTTTCTTTCCTTCTTCTTGTCCTTCTTGTTCTTCTCCTTTTACTTCTTCTTCATCTTCATCATCATCTTCTTCTTCTTCTTCTGCTACTGCTATTACTATTACTTCTTTTTCTTCTTCTTCTTCTTCTTCTTCTTCTGCTTCTTCATCTTCTTCCTCTTCTTCTTCTTCTTCTTCATCTTCTTCTTCTTCTTCTTTCTCTTCTTCTTCTTCCTCTTCTTTTTCTTCTTCTTCTTCTTCTTCTTCTTCTTCTTCTTCTTTCTTCTTCTTATCCTCCTCCTCCTCTTCATCACCATCATCATCATCATCTTCTTCTTCTTCTCCTTCTTCATCTTCCTATTCTTCTTCTACATTTTCTTCTTCCTCTTCTTCTTCTTCTTCTACTTCTTCTTCTCTTAATTTTTTTATTCTTTTTCCTCTTCTTCTTCTTCTTCTTTTTCTTTTTCTTCTTCTTCTTCATTTCCATCTTCTTCTTCTTCTTCTCCATATTCTTCTTCTTCTTCTTTTCTTCTTCATCTAATTCTTCTTCTTGTTCTTCTTCCCTTATTATTATTATTATTATTATTATTATTATTCTTCTTCTTCTTCTTCATCTCCTTCTTCTTCTCCTTCGTCTCCTTCTTCTTCTTCTTCTTTCCCTTTTTCATCTTCTTCTTAATCTTTATCTTATTATTATTATTATTATTATTATTATTATTATTATTATTATTTTACTACAACTACTTTTAGCTCTTCTTCTTCCTCTTCTTTTTCTTCTTCTTTTACTTCTACGTTTTCGTCTTGCTCTCATCTTTTTCTTCTTCATCATCACCATTATCTTCTTCTTTTTTTTCTTCTTCCTCTTCTTCTTGCTCTTGCTCTTCCTCTTTCTCTTCATCTTCTTCTCCTTCTTCATCTCCTTCTTCTTCTTCGACTTCTTCTTCTTCTTCTTCTTCTACTTCTTCTTCTCTTTCTTCTTCTTTTTCTTCTTCTTCTTCTACTTCTACTTCTTCTTCTACTTCTTCCTCCACTTCTGCTTCTTCTTCTTCTTCTTTTGTCTTCTTCTTCTAATACTTTTTTACTTTTTCATCTTTTTCTTCATCTTATTCTTCCCAATTTGCTGCTTCTTCCTCTTTTCTACATATTCTTCTTTACACCTTATTCTTCTTCTTCTTCTTCTTCTTCTTCTTCTTCATATCACTCTTCTTCTTCTTCTTCTTCTTCTTCTTATTCTACTTCTTTTCTTCTTCTTATTCTTTTCTTTTTTTTTCTTCTTCTTCTTCTACTACTACAACTATTTTTATTCTTCTTCATCTTCTTCTTCTAATTCTTCTTCTTCCTCCTCCTCTTCATCTTGTTTTTCTTCTTCTTCTTCTTCTTCGTCTTACTCATCTTCTTCTTCCTCTTCTTTTTGTTCCTCTACTTCTTCTTCTTCTTCTTCTTCTACCTCCTCCTCCTCCTCTTCATCGCCTTCTTCTTTCTTTTCTTCTTCTTCTTCTTCTTCCTCTTCTTCCTCTTTTCTTCATCTTCCTCCTCTTCATCATCTTCTTGTATTTTTCCTTCTACTTCTTTTTTATCTGTACTTTTTCTTCCTTTTCTTCTTCTTCTTATTATTCTTCTTCTTCATCATCATCCTTTCTTCTTCATCTTCTTCTCCTTCTTCTTCTTCATCTTCTTCGTGTTCTTCTTCTTCTTCTTCTCCTCTTCTACTTCTTCTTCTTCTTCCTCTTCCTCTTCTTCTTTCTTTTTTTTTCATCTTCTTCTTCTACTTATTCTCTTCTTCTTTCTCGTCTTTCTCTTCTTCTTCAACACTATAGTCAACATCATAATCAACATCAACATCTTCTTTTTCTTCTTCTTCTTCTTTTAGTTCTTCCTCTGCTTCTTCTTCCCCTTCTTCTTTTTCTTCATTTTGTTCTTCTACTTTTTCATCTCTTCACCATTTTCTTCTTCTTCTTCTTCTTCCTCTTCTTTGTCTTCTTCTTCTTTTTCACCATGATCATCATCATCATCATCTTCTTCTTCTTCTTCTACTACTACTACTACTTCTGCTTCTTCTTCCTCTTCTTCTTTCTGTTCTTCTTTTCTTCTTATTGTTCTTTTTTTTGCTTTTTCTTTAGCTTTTTCTTCTTCTTCTTCTTCTTCTTCTCCTTCTTCTTATTCTTTTACCTCTTCTTCTACATTTTCTTTTCCTTTTTCGCTTCTTCTCCTTCTTCATTTTTTCTTCTTGTTATCCATCTTCCTCATCTTCTTCGTCTTATTCTTCTTCCTCATACTTCTCCTCTTCTTCATCGAAGTGTTTTTCTTCAACTTCTAGTTTTGCTTCTCCTTTTTCTTCTTCTTCTTCTTCTTTTTCTTCTTTGTATTCTGATTCTTCTTCTTTTTTCTCCTTTTAGTTCTTTTACCTCTTCTTGTTCTTCTTCTTGTTCATTTTCTTCTTCTTCTTCTTCTCCTCCTCCTCATTCTTCTTCTTCTACTTCTTAAACTTCTTCTTCTAAATCTCCCTCTCCTTCTTCCTCTCCTCCTCCTCCTCATTCTTCTTCTTCTTCTACTTCTTCTTGTTCCTCTCCTTCTTCTTCTTCTTCTTCTTCTTCTTCTTCTTCTTCTTCTTCCTCCTCTTCTTCTTGCTCTTCTTCTACTTCATCATCATCATCATCTTCTTCTTCTTCCACTTCTACATCTTCTTCATCTCCTTCTTCATCTTATTATTCTTCTTCTTCTACTACTTCCTCTTCTTCTTCTTTACTTTTTTTTTCTTCTTCTTCTTTCTTTTCTTCTTCTTTTTCATCTTCTTCTTCTTCTCCTTCTTCTTCTTCTCCTTCTTCTTCTTCTTCTTCTTCTTCTTCTTCTTATCTTCTTCTTCTTCATCATCTTCTTCCTTTTCATCTTCATCTTCTCCTTCTTCATTTTCTTCTTCTCCTCCTCCCCCTCCTCCTTCTTGCACTTCTTCTCCTTCTTTTTCTTCATCTTCTACTTCTTCTTCTTTCTCTTCTACTTCTACTTCTTCTTATTCTTCTTTTTCTTCTTCTTCATTTTCTTCTTATTATTCTTCTTCTTCTTCTTCTTCTTCTTGTTCTACTCCTTCACTTCTTCCTCTTGTTCTTGAACTTTGTCTTCTTCTTCTTCTTCTTCTTCTTTTACTTCTTCATCAACATCATCATCATCTTGGTTTTCTTCTTCTTCTTCTTCTTCTTCTTTTACTTCTTCATCAACATCATCATCATCTTGGTTTTCTTCTTCTTCTTCTTCTTCATCTTCTTCTTCTTCTTCTTCTTCTTCCTCTTTTACTTCTTCATTCTCTTCTTCTTGCTCTTCTTCTCTTCTTATTATTATTCTGTTACTTTTGCTTCTTCTTCTTCTTGTCGTCCTTTTTCTTATTCTTCTTCTCCTCTCCTTCTCTTCAACCACCTCCTTCTTCTTCTTCTTCTTCTTCTTCTTCTTCTTTATCTTCCTTTTCTTCTTCTTGTTCTTCTTCTTCTTCTTCTTCTACTTCGTATACCTCTTCTTCTTGTTCATTTTCATTTCCTTTATCTCCTTTTTCTTCTTCATCGTTTCTTCTTCTTCTTCTTCGTCTTCTTCTTCCTCCTCCTCTTCTTCTTGGTCTGCTTCTTCTTCTTCTTCATATTTTACTTCTGCTTCATCTTCTTCTTCTTCTTTTTCTTCCTCTTCCTCTTCTTCTTCTTCTTCTTCTTCTACTTCTCTTTGTTCTTATTCTCCTTCTTCTTCTTCTCCTCCTCCTTCTCCTTCTTCATCATGTTCTTCATCCGCCTCTTATTTTATTTCTTCTTGTTCTACTTTTTCTAATTATTATTATTGTTATTATTATTCATCATCTTATTCTCTTAGTTCTTCGTCTTCTTTTTCTTCTTTTTCATGTTCTTATTCTTGTTCTTGTTCTTCTTCTTTTTCTTCTACTTCTTATTCTGCTTCTTCTTCTACTTCTTCTTCTTCTTCTTCTTCCTCTACTTCTTCCACTTCTACTTCTTCTTTTTCTTATTAACTTTCCTCTTCTTCATCTTCATCTTCGTCTTCTTCTTCTTTTTCCTATTCATCTTCTCCGTCTTCATCTTCTTCATCTTCTTCTTCTTCTACTTCTTCTTCTTCTTCTGCTTCTTTCTCCTATTCTTCTTCTTCTTCTTCTTAATAATTTTCTTCTTCTTCGCCATTATCATCTTCTTATTCTTCCTCTTCTTCTTGTTCTTCCTCTTCCTCTTCTTCTGCTTTTTCTTCTTCCTCGTCATCTTCTTCTTTTTCTTATTCTTTTGCTTCTTCTTCTTCCACCTTTTTTCTTCCTTTTCTTCTTTTTCTTCTTCTTCTCATGCATTTTCATCTTCTTCATCTTTTTTTCATCTTCTACTTCTTCTTCTTCTTGTTCTTCATCATCTTCTTCTTCTTCTTCTTCTTTCTCTTCTTTTTATTCTTCTTCTTCTCATTCTTCTCCTTCTTCTTCTTCATCATCTTCCTATCCTTCATCTTCTTCTCCTTCTTCATCTTTTCCTTCTTCTTGTTCTTCTTGTTCTTTTTTTTCTAGTTCTTGTTTTTCTTCTTTTTGTTCTATTTATCTTACTTCTCCTTCTCCTTCTTCCACTTCTTCTTCATCTTCTTCATATTCTAATTCTTTCTTCTGCTTCTTTTTCTTCTCCTTCTTCTTTTCCTTCTCCTTCCTCTTCTTCTTCTTTCCCTTCTTCTTCCTGTTTTTCTTTTTCTTCTTCTTCTTCATGTTTTCTTCTTGTTCTTGTTCTTGTTCTTCTTCTTCTGCTACTACTACTACTGGTTTTGATTGGTTAGAACTGCATGATTCCAATAGTAGATCTAATAATTCCTCTAGATCAACTGATTTCGATTCATTGGAATCATCTGATTTCTTGAAATGTTTAGCCTATTTCTTTAAATTCATATATCATTAATTATGGTATGAATATACTTGAGCTAATATCCGAGTTAGTATCCACAATGGTTCTGAAAGAATATCTAAAAGGGTGAATTTTAGATATTTGCACCCTGTCGAAGTAAGTAACCATGGCATATATTTTTGGAATAGATTCCATTTTGAGAAATTTGAAAAAGCATGTTGTAGGAGACCATTGTCATGGCAGCAGCCAGAAAGATGTTAGGAACGAGAATTGTTGAAACTATCATATTGAAACATCAGTCGGCCAAAATAACCATGAGCTGCTATGAGGTTATAGGTTCTTCTTCCTGACCCAATCTGTAACCTTCATTAGCAGATTGAGGTTTTCATGAGGTTGATCCTAAGCCATCATTTCATTCATGGAAGTAAATGCCCAATATCCATGTAGGCTCACAAATGATTTATTTGATATTATGGATGATTGGTTATGAAGGGACCATTTTGTTTTTGTAGGATGGTCCGACATATTGCTCTTTCCTTGTGCTTATTTCGCTTGGGGTATAGGGGAGGGAAAAAAATAAGGGAAGAAATAAGCCTGATGCTCACGATTTCGATAGTTATACCAATGATTTGGAAAAGATATCTCAAAAAGTCTTTAGTGCTGAGCACATTCTTTGTTGCTACTATGGGGCCATGAGGCACCCAAGCAAGTGTGGACGAAGCAGAAGCAAGAACGTCGGTTTCAAAAATGAGTTTTATTTTGATAAGGGCTAAACACAAATCACTTATTTTGGCTTTTTCTTTTCACCCCATATTGTAGTGAGGATCACGTGAAACTTTGTACAAGATAATGGTTCAGTAATTGAAATATTAGATATTCTGGAATGTACAAATCAAGTCCACCCCATAGACATTCATAAAAAGCAACGGAGTTGGGCCCTCATGTCGATCCAAATGAATCGGCCCATCTTTGCCTGTTTGGTAAAAGGATAGCAAGGATCTGTCAATTATGTTATGGTCTGAGTCCCTATGTTTATAGAGTATCTGGATTCGCAAATGAAAATAGGAGATGTTAAACTAGGAGGCCTTATATTGAGATCATGGTTCAATTTGAATTATAATTAGAATTCATAGTTTTTTTTAACAATCTGGGGAATGGAAGCGGAAATTCCATTTGGTCCTCCGAGGCCTATGCCTCTTTCAATCCATTTGTAGATGGTCACTGTGACCCCGTTTATGAGAGGGCACCCTTTATCCCAAAGTTATGGAGCTATTTTTCCAAGTCTTATGGAATCAAATATATAGTATTTACAAAAAAAAACCCTTTGGTTATTGGCCAATAATCAATATACTTCAAGTGTATTAAAAAAATACTTTCGCAGTCAGAAATCAAATGCTAGGGAATTTCTTTCTCATAAATCTTCCAACTACTACTACATCTTCCTCTTCTTCTTCTTCCTCTTCTTTTTCTTCTTTTTGTTCTTCCACTTTTTCTTCTTCTCCTCCTTCTCCTTCTTATTCTTCTTCTTCTTCTTCTTCTTCTTCTTCCTCTTCTTCTTCTTCAACTTCTTTGACCTCTTCATGACCATCATCA
>JAIUJO010001951.1:25000-27500 GCA_023846275.1 Vanilla planifolia
CTTCCTCTTCTTCTTCTCCTTGTCCTTCTACTTCTTGCTTCATATTCCACTTCTTCATGCTCTTGTTCTCCTTCTACTTCTTCTTATTCTTCTTCTTCTTCTCTTTCTTCTTCTTCTTTATCTTCCTCCCCTTCTTCTCCTACTCCTAGTTCTTCTTCTACTTCTACCTCTTCTTCTTCTTGTTCTACTCCTTTTTTTTCTTCTTCTTCTATTTCTACTTCGCCTTCTTCTTCTTCTTAAACTTTTTCATCTTCTTCTCCTTCTTCGCATTCCTCTTCTTCTTCTTATTCTTCTTCTTCGACTTTTTCTTCTTCATTATCCTCTTCTTCTTCTTCTTCATCATCTTTTCCTTCTTCTTCTTCTTCTTCTCCTTCTTCTTCTTCTTCTTCTCCTTCTCCTCCTTCTTCTACTTCTTTGTTTTCTTCTTCATCGTTTTCCGTTGCTTCTTCCTCTTCTCCTTTCTCTTCTTCTTCCACTTTTTGTTCATGTTCTTCTTGTTGTTCTTCTTCTTCTACTCCTCTTTTTCTTATTCTTCTTCTTCTACTGCTTAATATTATTATTATTATTATTAATATTATTACTACTATTATTGTTATTATTATTATTATTACTATTTCTATTATTATTATTCTTATTCTTCTTTCTCCTCTTCTTCTTCTTCTTGTCCAGCTTCTTTTTCTTCTCCTTCTTCTTTTCTTTTTCTTCCTTTTCATCTTCTTCTTCTTCTTCTACTTCTTCTTCTTCTTCTTCTTCTTCCACTTCTAATTTTCCTTCTTCTTCTTCTTCTTCTTCTACTACTACTACTACTACAACTACTACTAATACTTCTTCCTCCTCTACTTCCTGTTAATCTTTTTCTTCTTCTACTTTTTCTTCTTCATCATCTATTTCTTCTTCTCCTTCTTTTTCTCCTTCTTTTACTTCTTCTTCTTCTTCTTCTACTCCTTCTTCTTAACCATCTTTTTCATTATCATCATCTTCTTCTTCTTCTTTTCCTCCTCTGCCTCCTTCTTATTTGTCTTCCTCTCCTTCTTTTTCTTCTCCTTCTTCTTCTTCTTCGTCTTCTTCTTCTTCTTCTTCTTCTTCCTCTATTATCACTACTACATCTTCTTCTTGTTTTTCTTCTTCTTTATGCTCTTCCTCCTCCTCCTCCTCCACTTCTTCTTCTTCTTCTACTTCTTCGTCTTCTTCAACTTCTTCCACTTCTACTACTTCTTTTTCTTCTTCTTATTCGTTTTCTTCTTCGTCTTCTTCCCCTTCTTCTTCTTTTTCTTCTTCTTTTTCTTATTATTATTATTATTATTATTATTCTACTTCTTCTTCTTCTTCTTTTTCTTCTTCTGTAGCTTCTTCTTCTTCATCTTATTCATTATCATCATCTTCTTCTACTTCCTTCTCCATTTCTTGTTCTACTTCTTTTTTACTTCTTCTTATTTAACTTTTTCTTCTTCTTCTTGTTGTCCTTTTTCTTGTTCTGCTTCTTATTTTTCTTCTTCTTCTTCTTCTTCTTCTTCTTCTACTTTTGCTTCTTCCCCTTCTTCTCCGTCTTCTTATTCTTCTACTTGTTCTTCTCCTTTTTTCTTCCTCCTCCTCCTCTGCTTCTTCTTCTTCTTCTTCTTCCTTTTCTTTATGTTATTATTATTACTATTACTATTATTATTATTATTCTTTTACTTTTAATTCTTCTTCTTGTACTTCTTCTACTTCTTCTTCTCATCTGCTCTTCTTCATCATCATCAACCTCTTCTTTTTCTTCTTTTTCTTCTTTTTCTTCTCTTCCTTCTCTTTCTTGTACAACTTCACCTATGTATCCTACTCTTTCCTCTTTTTCTTCTTGTTCATCTTCTTCTTCTTCTTCCTCTTCTCTATTTGTTCTTATTCTTCTCCTTATTCTTCTTCTTTCTCTTCTTCTTTTTCTAGATATTATTATTACTACTATTATTGTTATTATTATTTTTGCTATTGTTGTTTGTCTTCTATTTCTTCTTCTTCTTCTTCTTCAAGTTCCTCCCCTTCTTTCTCTTCTTCTCTTTTTTCTTCTTCTTCTTTTTCACCTTCTACTTCTTCTTCTTCTTCTCCTCCTCTTTTTTCTCCTTTTTCTTCTTCTTCTTCTTCTTCTTCTTCTTAATCTCCTATTCTTCTTTTGCTTCTCCTTCTCCTTCTCCTTCTCCTTCTCCTTCTCCTTCTTCTTCTTCTTTCTAAATCTTCTTCTTCATCTTCTTCTTATTATTATTTTACTTCTTTTCTTCAACTTCTTCTTTTTTCATTTCTTCTCCTTATTATTAATTTTATCGTTATTGCTATTATTATTATTGTTATTCATCATCATCATCATCATCTTCTGCTTCTTCCTCATCTTCTTCTTCTTCTTCTTCTCCATCTTCTTCCTCCTCTTTTTCATTTTTACTTTTCATCTACTTCTGCTTCTTCTTCATCTTCTTCCTCTTCTTCTTCTTTTTCCTCTTCATCTTCTTCTTCTTCTTCTTCATCTTCTTTTTCT
>JAIUJO010001951.1:37500-50000 GCA_023846275.1 Vanilla planifolia
TATTCTTTTTCATATTCTTCTTCTTTTTCTTTATGTTCTTCCTCTTGTTTTTCTTCTCCTTCTTTTGCTTCACCTACTACTACTTCTTCTTCTTCTTCTCCATCTTCTTCTTCTACTTTTGTGTCTTCTTCATCATCATCATAATCTTCTTTTTCTTCTTCTTTTTCTTCCCTCTTCTTTTTCTTCATCTTCTTCTTCTTTTTCCTCTTCTTGTTCTTATTTTTCTTCTCCTTCCTCTTCTTGTTCTTGTTCTTCCTCTTATTCCTCTTCTGCTTCTCTTTCTTCTTCTTCTTCTTCTTCTCTACCTTCCTTCTCCTTTTTCTTCTTCTTCTACTTCTTATTCTTCTTATTCTTCTTCTTCTTCTATTACTTTTTTGCTTCTACTTCTCCTTCTTCTACATCGTCATCATCATCATCATCATCTTCTTCTTCTTCATCATCTTCCTCTTCATCTCCTTCTTCTTCTTCTTCTTCTTCCACTTCCTTTATTTCTTGTTCTTGTTCTTCTTCTTCTTCTTCTACTCCTACTACTACTTCTTCATTTTCTTTTTCTTTTTCTTCTTCTTCTTGTTCTTCTCCTTTTTCTACTCATTCTACTTCTTTTTCTTCTGCTTTTTCTTATTCTTATTCTTCTTCTTCTCCTTCTTCTTTTTCCTCTTTTTCTTCAACTTTTCATCCTCTTATTTTGTTCTTGTTCTTAATCATCTTTTTTTATTCTTCTTCTCCTCCTTCTTCTTTTACTTCCTCTTCTTCTTCTTCCTCTTCTTCTTGATCTTCCTCTTCTTCTTCCTTTTTTTCTTCTCCTTATTGTTCATGTTCTTCATCATCTTCTTTTTCTGTCTTCTTTTTTGTCTTCTTCTCCTTCTTCTTCTTCATCTCCATCTTCTTTTCCTTCTTCTTTTTACACTTCTTCCTCCTTTACTTCTTCTACATCTTCTTTTTCTTCTTCTTCCTCTTCTTATTCTTCTTATTATTCTTATTCTTATTCCTCTTCTTCCTCTCCTTCTTCTTCTTCTTCTCCTTCACCATTTTCTTCTTCTTATTCCACATCTCTTTCTACTTGTTCTTCTTCTTTTTCTTATTCTTCTACAACATCTTCTTCTTCTTCTTCTCCTTCTTCTTTGCCTTTCTCTTCTTCTTCCACTTCTTGTTCGTCCTCTTCTTCTTCTTCTTCTTCTTTTATTACTTTTTTTCTCCTTCTGCTTCTTATTCTTCTTCTTCTTGTTCATCTTCTTATCTTGCTTCTTCGTCCACATCTTCTTCCTCCTCTTCTTTTCCATCTTATTCTTCTTCTTCTTCGTCTTCTTCTACTTATTCTTATTATTCTTCTTCTTCTTTGTCTCATTCTCCTTCTTCTTCATCATCTTCATCATCTTCTTGTTCTTTTCTACATTTTCTTCTTCTTCTTATTCCTCTTAATATTATTATTATTATTATTATTATTATTATTATTATTATTATTCATCTTCTACTTCTTCTTTTTCTTCTTGTTCTTCTTCTTTGAAGTTCTTTGTCCTTAAGGAAATCCCACAAGAGGGGGGGGGTGAATTGTGGTAAATAAAATTTTCTTTCGATCTTAGGTTTCAATTAAAAATAAATCTTTTAAGCACGATTAAGAAGAAATATAACACAAAATATTTTTAAGGTGGTTCGACTCAAAATCGAGCCTACATCCACCCCTAACTGGTGTTGGAAAAAAACAACACTAAAAATACCAAATTACAATCGAGGTTTTTTTACGATTCACCTCAACCTACTTGGGATTTTTCTAACGGCTAGTCCCGAACCTAGAGTTTTTCTGGGCTCAACTCAAACCCCAGGCTTTTGCACATTGTCGGGATGCCCTTACCCCAAAGAAAAGAAGACAAAAATTGGCAAAAATTAAAATAACTTTAAGTGAAATAAGAGGCACACACAATCGAAAAATAGAGGAATAGAGATTGAGAGATTGTTGAAGCAATAACCTCTAATTTTGGAATCCTTCTTGCCCCTTTGTCTTTATGAAATTGGAAGCACCGTATTCACTTGATTTTGCTCGAAGTGGTGATTTGAAAGCATTGAGATCTTAGCAAATATAACATCTAGAAGTTCTTCATTCTTCTCTATTTATAAAGCTTAAATTTGAGCTCTAAAACCACTCCCAACGGCTCTTAAAATCAACTAGTCGTTTTAGTAACGGAAGGAAAGCAGCTACCATCCGATTCGGGCCCAAACACGGACGACACGGATTGAATCTTGAATTTACCGTTTGAGATTAATCCCATCCGTTCGATTTTGGTGGGCATGATCTGAGCATTTGGATTGCATGCACGTTGCCTTGTATGTATTAATATAATGTGTCCAGTCCTAATTTAAATTAAAACACTTTACCTCAATGGGTACGCATCCTAACACATATCTGCGTAGCCTGGGTTCGATTCTCCTGCATGTCATTTTACGTTGAATGATCTCAGTCGTCCGATCTCGCTTGTCCTTCTGACTTCTTTGATAGTAAGGTTGGATTTTAGTCCCACATCGCGAAAAATTCTTTGCCGTTGCGCTTTAAAGGTAATTCACTTCCTGTTACTTTCGAACCTATTTGGGGTTGGCTCCTCCCTTCCTTGACCAGGATTTCATCACCTTGTTCGGGTTGACTTGATCTTGCACTGTTCCGTTGTGGGCTGAATCGCCGTTCTATTCAGCGTCGCCTGCCGCCTGAATTTTTCGTGCTCTATTTGCGTTTCCTGCGGCTTCAATTCCTTTGAACTACGAGCACCCCTATCGGGTCAGTTCACCAATTTTTTATATTTATTTTTTTTTTAATTTCTAAAAGCCTGGACGGGCCAGTGGTTGGGTCGGGTCGATCCACCCAATGCTACAGTCAAAATTTCCAAGAGAAACGTTGTTTTAGGGTGTCTTGTGGGAATTTTTGTACAAAAATTTTAAAAATAAATATACCAAAATAATTTTATATTATAATAGCATTATAAGTTTTCTAAATAACTATCAAAAGAATTTCATGAAAAATAATTCGTAAATAATTTTAAAAAATCAAATACCAATGTCTATAATTTTTGTCAATAATGTTTGGCCCAAAAATCAAAATTCAATAATTATTAATTTTATAACATTTTTAACTATTAATAATAGTAGTGTGCCACGTCATCTCAAAATTTGGACATGTCAAATTTAAGAAAAATAAAAAGAAAATCAAGTTTGAAAGCTTTAGTACATGTCTTCAATTTCCTTGAAGCTTGTCATGACTCCAAGGGCCTTGAAGACCACTATTTTAGGCATTTAAAGTTCGTGGCATGTCTTAATTGAATATTAACAATTTTGTTTAGAACAAGCCCATATGAAATATAAATATTTATGCTTGACTCATGAAACACAAGGGTGCAACAATCTCCTCCTTTTGATGATGGCAAGACATAAATGTTTTAAATCTATTAAAAATGATAAAATGAATAAAAATAAACTTTTAAGAAGAAAATTCTTGAGGAGATTAATAATTATCATGCTCCTCCTAACTCCTAACTATTCTTCTCCTTTGACACCATCAAAAGGGAGTAAACCCTAAGCAATGTCTAAAGTTCCTAATTATTCTCTCAATGTTTGAAATTGCTCCGATGGTAAGGGTTTGGTAAAAACGTCAGCCAATTCAAGCTTAGTAGGAACATACTCTAATTTTACTAATCCTTTGGCCACTTGGTCTTTAATAAAGTGATATCTAACATCTATGTGCTTAGTCCTAGAATGATGAACTTGATTATTGGCTAATGCTAATGCACTAGTATTGCCAATTCTAATAGGTTTATGTGTGACTTCTAAACCATAGTCTTGAAGTTGTTATCTTAACCATAGTACTTGAGCAACACAACTTCCAGCTGCAACATATTTAGCTTCTGTTGTTGACAAGGCTATACAATTTTGTTTTTCGCTTGACCATGAAACAAGATAATGTCCCAAGAATTGACATGTCACTGATGTGCTCTTCCTACCCACTCTAGATCCTCCAAAATCTGAATCTGTATAGCCAATGAGTTCACAAGAAAGGTCATTTCTAGGATACCATAATCCTAGAGTCACAGTTCCCTTCAAATATTTGAAGATTACTTTAACAGCTTTTAAGTGACTTTCCTTTGGGTTTGCTTGGAACCTAGCACATAATCCAACACTAAATAGAATATCAGGCCTACTAGCTGTAAGGTATAATAAAGATCCTATAAGTCCTCTATAAAGTTTTTGGTCTATGGTTTTACCTTATTCATCTAGGTCTAAGTGAATAGATTGATTCATGGGAACTTTTCTAGGTTTCATATTTTCATAACCATATTTTTTAAACATTTCTTTCAAATATTTTGTTTGAGAAATAAAAATACCATCTTTTAGTTGTCTTATTTGCAATCCTAACAAAAACATTAGCTCACCCATCATGCTCGTTTCAAATTCCTGTCATAAGATCTCCAAATTCTCTATACATTTCTTCTTTTGTATTACCAAAAATAATATCATCAACATAAATTTGAACAATTAATAAATCATCTCCTAATGACTTTAGAAATAATGTAGTATCTGATTTACCCTTTCTAAAGCCACTTTCTACTAGATAATTACTCAACCTATGGTACCATGCACGTGGAGCTTGCTTAAGGCCGTAGAGAGCTTTCTTAAGCTTGTAGACATAATTATCTTGTGTATGATTTTCAAAACCTGGTGGTTGTTCTACAAACACATCCTCTTCTATTAATCCATTTAGGAAAGCACTTTTACATCCATTTGAAACAATCTAAAATTCTTATAACATGAATATGCTAAAAGTAATCTAATTGCTTCTAACCTAGTTATAGGTGCAAATGAATCCTCAAAATCAATACCTTCTATTTGATTATATCCCTTAGCAACAAGTCTAGTCTTATTCCTAATTATTACACCATTTTCATCTAATTTATTTATATAGATCCATCTAGTACCAATGACTTGTTGATCACTAGATCTTGGTACTAACTCCCAAACATGATTTCTTTCAAATTGGTCTAACTATTCATTCTTGGCTTGAACCCAATAATCATCCCTAAGAGCTTCTTCTATAGAGCTAGGTTCAAAATATGAGACAAAGGCAGTATGATCTATATCTCTAATTGAGGCTCTAGTCTTCACTCCTTGGTTCACATCTCCAATGATCAAATCCTTTGGATGTGAGTTTGCAAATTTCCTTTAGGTAAATTGCTTTATTTTTCTTTTTCTACCTCTAGATTTTCTATTTTTTCGTCATTTTTATTCAAATCTAAATTCTTAATTAATTTTATTTCATCTTCTAAATGCTTCTCACTAACTAGTTGGATTGTCTCATCAAACACAACATACATTGTTTCCTCTACCTTATGAGATTCTAGATTAAAAACTCTATATGTTTTTCTAATTGATGAATACCCTAAAAAGATTCCTACACTTGCTTTCTCATCAAGCTTTCCTAAATTTGCTCTCTCATTCTTAAGAATAGTGTACTTACAACCAAAAACATGAAAATAACTTAGATCTGGTTTTTTCTTCCTAAGCAATTCATAAGGGGTTTTCTTTAAATTTTGTCTCAAGTTAACCCTATTTATAATGTAACATGCTGTGCTAATAGCTTCAGCCCAAAAATATTTGGGTAAGTTATATTCGACTAACATGGTTCTACCCATCTCTACTAATGTTCTATTCTTCCTTTCTACAACACCATTTTGTTATGGTGTGTATGGGCATGTGAATTGGTGTTTGATTCCTTTTTCTTTACAAAACTCACTAAAATATTCATTCTTAAATTCACTCCCATTATCACATTGTATACAAACTAATTTTAGACTATGTTGTCTTTCTAACTCTCTAATCAAGTCTCCAAAATTCTTAAATGCTTCATGTTTATGTCTAAGAAAAATTACCCAAGTATACCTAGAAAAATCATCAACTATAACAAATCCATATTGTTTTCCTCCTAAACTCAAAGTTTGTATTGGTCTAAAAAGATCTAAATAAATTTTTTCTAAAGGTCTACTAGTTGTTAATTCATTTTGAGATTTGAAAGAAGATTTGACTTGTTTCCCTTTTTGACAAGATTCACACAACTCCCAACTTGATTTACTTGGTTTAGGGAGCCCTCTAACTAAATCTAACTTTGTAATCTTCTTCAAGGTGGAGTATCCCACATTTCCTAAGCTTCTATGCCATAGTGAGTTTTCATTAGATTGGGTTATTAGGCATTCCAAACCACTAGCTTCTAATTGTTCAAAACTAATTACATTGGTATCACATTTTCTTTTTCTTACAAGTAATTCAAGATTATCTTTCATGATTTTTCAAACTTTTGTATTAAAAATAATATCAAAGCCATTATCACAAAGTTGACTAACACTAATTAAATTAAATTCTAAACCGTCTACTAAAAATACATTTGAAAGGGTAAAGTTTGTCGTACCTACATCTCCAATTCTAATGATTTTTTTCTTTGTGTTGTCCCCTACAGTCACCTTTCTATTTGGACCTGATCTCAATGATTTGAACTTACTTTTGTCTCCAGTCATGTGTCCTGAACATCCACTATCCAATACCCAAGATGTGGATTTTCATTTTCTTCTTGGTTTTGACTATGTAAGGTGTAAAATTTAAATTAGAAGTATACCACTAAATGAAATTATCAATTAAAGTTTTCTAAGTATCCTAAACCTATCTTAAAATGTCTCCAAATATTTTGGAGACCTTTTCTTCTAGTTTTTAAGTTTTACTCTTAGGAACCCAAGAAAGCTTGGGTTGAACATTAAATGGAATTTACGTGTTCTCATTCTTAACAATCCATCTAACATTTTGTTTGTGTATACATATTTCTTCTAAAAAAGCAATCTTTCATAGTATGTCCAAGTTTACAACAATAAAAGCAAATAATATTTGATGGCTTAGGCATGCTTTAAGTATTTAGGTTTTTCAAAATTGAAGTTATGTGAAGAATAAGTATATGATGTTTTCCTTACTCTAGCATGCTCAAAAAATTGTATTTTTTCTTTCAAAACTAAAATATCATGAAAGAAGTATTTTCAATGATAAAGGAAGCTTTTTCATCACATATATGTTGATTTTCTATCTTTTTCTTTTCATCTTCTTTCATAACAAAATCAAGCAATTCAACTTTTTCTTTGTAAACTTTTTTTAATTTTTTATGAGCACTCATTAAAGAAGTCAAGGAATTCATAATTTCAATATAATTACTTTCAAGGATATCTCTTGTACAAGAGCTTATCTCATTTTCTTCTTCTTCTTCACTTGAAGATGTTGAAGATGCCTCATTTGCTATAAAACAAATCATCCCTTTTTCTCCTCTACTTGAGCTTGAAACATCCAAATCTTCGAAGGCACTCCATGTTGCTTGGAAAGCTTTCTTTTTCTTCAAGCTCTTCTTCTTTTTCTTTTCCTCCTTCATATGCTTGTCCTTAAGTTTTGGACATTCCAGTTTAATATGACTGGTTTGACCACACTCAAAACAAGTTGGTGGCCTCTTCCTTTCCTTATTGCTCTTCTTCTTCCATTTTCTATTAAGAAAACTTTTTGCCAAATTTTTTGCTAAACCATTAACATGAAAACTTACCTCATCCTCCAAATCCATGGAAGAGGTGGAAGTAGAATATGAATCACATTTGGTGGCTTTGAAGGCCAAGGGTTCTTCCTTCTTTCTTTCATGCTTTAGCAAGCCTCTTCCATAAGTCTCCTTGACATCTCTATTTCGGTAGTGAGAAGTTCCCCAATGAGTTTATCCAATGAAAGTTTGTTGATATCTTTAGTTGCTTTAATAACCGTTACAAGGGGATCATATTCCTTTGGAACGATTCTCAAAATTTTTCTTACTAGATCACCATTTGAGAATAACCTCCCAAGATTTGCCAAGCCATTTGTAATATCATTAAACCGTAAAAACATGCTTTTAATACTCTGATTGGGATTCATTCTAAAAAGTTCATAGTCATGGGTGAGGATGTTAATTTTTGTGTCTTTCACTTGTGAGGTGCCATCATAAGTTACTTCAAGTTTTTTCCACACCTCAAATGCCTTATGCAAATTCATAATTTGTGTAAACTCACTAGGAGAAATTTCACAATGAAGATAGTTCAATACCTTAGCATTTAATTGAGCCAATCTTTTGTGCTCAATATTAAGCTCACTAAAAGTCTTGACTTCATTAGTAAAAGAATTTCTAAGTTCACAAGGCTTAGTCATAACTTCCCATAATTCTAAATCAATAGATTGAATAAAAATTTTAAAATGATTCTTCCAATACAAGTAAAATTCTCCTTTAAATAAAGGAGGTTGATTTGAAGAAAAACTTTCACACAAAGTTGCACTCATCACAACCAAAGAAGAAGCCATAAAACCAAAAATCTCAAAACCACAAAAATTATAAGAAAACCTTCTCTTAGCATAAGTAGATCTCCCACATAATGTTACTCACATAAATTGGGATTCGTTGCTTTGATACCAATTGAAGTTCTTTGTGCTTAAGGAAATCCCACAAGATGGGGGGGGTGAATTGTGGTAAATAAAAGTTTCTTTCGATGTTAGTTTCAATTAAAAATTAAATCTTTTAAGCACGAATAAAAAGAAATATAACACAAAAGATTTTTAAGGTGGTTCGACTCAAAATCAAGCCTACATCCACCCACAACCAGTGTTGGGAAAAAATAACACTAAAAATACCAAATTACAAACGAGGTTTTTCTTACGGTTCACCTTAAACCTACTTGGGATTTTTCCAACAGCTAATCCCAAACCTACTTAAGTTTTTCTTGGCTCAACTCAAACCCTGGACTTTTGCACAATGCCGGGATGCCCTCAACCCAAAGAAAAGAATACAAAAATTGGCAAAATTTAAAATAACTTTAAGTGAAATAAGAGGCACACACTACCAAAAAATAGAGGAATAGAGATTGAGAGATTGTTGAACCAATAACCTCTAATTTTGGAATCCTTCTTGCCACTTTGTCTTTAGGAAATTGGAAGCACTGTATTCACTTTATTTTGCTCGAAGTCATCATTTGAAAGCTTTGAGATATTAGCAAATGTAACCTCTAGAAGTTTTTCATTCTTTCCTATCTATAGGGCTTAAATTTGAGCTCTAAAACCACTCCTAACGACTCTTAAAATCAACTAGCCATTTGGGTAACGGACGAAAAGCAGCTATCGTCCGCTTCGAGCCCAAAAACAGACGACACGGATTGAATCTTGAATTTATCTTTTGAGATTAATCCCGTCCGTTCGATCTGGGCAGGCTTCATCTAAGCATTTGGATTGTGCGCACGTTGCCCTATATATATTAATATAATGTGCCCAAACTAAATTCAAATTAAAACACTTTACCTCAATGGTTATGCATCTTAACACATGTCTGCGTAGCCTGGGTTCGATTCTCATGCATGTCATTTTACGCTGAATGGTCTCAGCAGTCCAATCGTGCTTGTCCTTCTGACTTCTTTGATAGTAAGGTTGGAATTTAGTCCCACATCGCAGAAAATTCTTTGCCATTGCGCTTTAAAGTTAATTCACTTCCTGTTACTCTCGAGTCGATTTGGGATTGGCTCTCCCCTTCCTTGACCAGGATTTCATCACCTGGTTCAGGTTGACTTGAACTTGCACTGTTCCTTTTAGCATTGCTTACGGGCTGAATTCGTAGTTCTGTTGAGCGTCACCTGCGGCCTAAATTTGCTGTGCTCCGTTCGACGTTGCCTACAGCCTGAATTACTTTGGACTACGGGTGCCCTTATCGGGTCAGTCCACAATATTTTATATTTCGTTTTTTTTTTAATTTCTAAAGGCCTGGTTGGGCCAGTGGTCGGGTTGGGTCAACCCGCCCAATGCTACAGTGAAAATTCTCTAGAGTAACGTTGTTTTAGGGTGTTTTGTGGGAATTTTTGTGCAAAAATTTTAAAAATAGGTATACCAAAATAATTTTATATTATTATAGTATTATAAGTTTTCTAAATAACTATCAAAAAAATTTCATGAAAAATAAGTCTTAAATAATTTTAAAAAATCAAATATCAATGTTTATACTTTTCGTCAATTATGCTTAGCCCAAAAATCAAAATTCAATAACTATTAATTTTATAACATTTTTAACTATTAATACTACTAGTATGCTACATCATCTCAAAATTTAGACATATCAAATTTAAGAAAAATAAAAAGAAAATCAAGTATGAAAGCTTTAGTACATGTCTTCAATTTCCTTGAGGCTTGTCATGACTTCAAAAGCCTTCAAGACCGCTATTTTAGGCATTTAAAGTTAATGACTTGTCTTAATTGAATATTAATAATTTTGTTTAGAACAACCCCATATGAAATATAAACATTTATGCTTAACTCATCAAACACAAGGGTGTAACATTCTTCTACTTCTTTTTCTTCTTCTTCTTCTTCTTCCTCTTCTTCTTCTTTCACTTCTTCTTTTTCTTCTTCTTTCTCTTCTTCTTCTTCCTCTTCTTCTTCTTCTTCTTTTTCATCCTCTTCTTCTTCTTCTTCTTCTTCACCTTCCCCTTCTTTTTCATAATCTTCTTCTTCTTTTTCTTCTTCTTCCTCTTCTTCTTCTTCTTCTTCTTCTTCTACTTCTTTTTCTTCTTCTTCTTCTTCTTCTTCTTCTTCTTCTTCCATTTCTTCTTCTTCTTTTTCTTCTTCTTCTTCTTCTTACTCCCTTCTTCTTCCACTTCTTCTTCTTAATCTTTTTCCTCTTCTTAATCATCTCTCCCTTCTTCTTCTTCTTCTTCTTCTTCTTCTTTTCCTTTTTCTTCTTCTTCTTCTACTTCTACTTGTTCTTCATCTTCCTCTCCTTCCTCTACTTCTTCATCTTCTCCTTCTTCTTCCTCTTCTTCAACTTCTTTTTCGTCCTTGTCTCCTTCTTCTTCTTCTTCTTCTTCTTCATCTTCTTCTTCTACTCCATCTTGTTCACCATTTTTTTTTCTTCTTCTACTACTACTACTTTTGGTTCTTCTTTTTCTTCTTCTCCTTCTTCTTCTACTTCTTTTCTTTTCCTTTTTCTTCTTCTTCCTCTTCTTTTTTCTTCTTCTACTTCTCCTTCTTCTTTTTCTTCTTCTTTTGCTTCTTCTCTTCTTTTCCTTTTTCTTCTTCTTCCTCTTCTTCTTCTTCTTCTTCTTCTTCTTCTCCTTCTCCTTCTTCTTCTCCTCCATCTCCTTTTTTCTTCTTCTTCTTTTTATTCTTCTTCTACTTTTTTTTGTTCTTCTCTTTCTTCTTCTTCTTCTTCTTCTGCTGCTTCTTCTTCTTCTTCTTCTTCTTCTTCTACTCCTTCTTCTTCTTCTTCTCCTTCTTCTACTTCTTCTTCTTCCTTTTCTTCTTCTTCTTCTTCTTCTTCTTCTTCTTCTTATTCTTCTTCTTTTTCTTTTACTCCTTCTTCTCCTCTTTTTTTCATCTTCTTAATTTTCCTCTCCTTATTCTTCTACTTCTTAGTATCTTCATCTTATTCTTCTTCTTATTCATCTTCTCCTTCTTCTCCCTTCTTCTTCTTCTTCTTTTGTTTCTTCTTGTTATTGTTCTTCTACTTCTCTTTCTTCTTGTTGTTCTTCTCCTTTTTCTTTGTCTTCATCTTCTTCTTCTACTTCTTCTACTACTACTTCCTCTTCTTGTTCATCTTATTATTCTTCTACTTCTTTTTCTTCTTATTTTTATTCTTCTTATTCTTCTTCTTTGACTTCTTCTTCTTTCTTTATTTCTTCTTCTTCTTCTTCTTCCTCTTCTTCTCCTCCTTCTCCTCCTCCTCTTTTATGTTCTTCTTCCTCTTTTCCTCCTTATGCTTCATCCTCTTCTCTTTCATATTTTTGTCTTATTCTTCTTCTTCTTCTTCTTCGTCCTCTCCTCCTGCTTCTTCTTCTTCCTCTTGTTCAACATCTTCTATTTCTTATTCTACCTCTTCTTCGTCTTCTACTTCTTATTTTTCTTCTTCTACTTCTCCTTCTACATCTTCTTCTCTTCTTCTTTTATTGTTATCATTATTAATATAAATTTTTCTTTTTATTAGTATTATTCTTTTTTAATTATTATTATTACTATTATTATTTTTATTATTGTTGTTGTTATTAATATTATTATTATTATTCCTCTTATTTTCCTTCTTCTTTTTCCTCTTCTTCTTCTTTTCCTTCTTCTTCTTCTTCTTCGTCTTCTTATTCTTCTTCTTCTCCTTCTTCATTTTCTTCTTCTTCTTCTCGTCCTTCTTCTTCTTCTCTCTCTTCTTCAACTTTTTCTTCTACTCAATCATCTTCTTCTTCTTCTTCTTCTTCACCTTCTTTATAATCGTCATAATTTACTTCTTCATCATCATCATCTTCTTCTTCTTCTTCTTCTTCTTCTTGTTCTTCCTCCTCTTCTTCTTCTTCATTTTCTTCTGCTTCCACTATTTCTTCATGTTCTTCTTCTTCTTGTTGTTGTTGTTGTTCTTGTTCTTGTTCTTCTACAACTACTACTATTACTTCTTCATCTTCTTCTTTTTC